>CAVNUY010000045.1:0-11068 GCA_963691655.1 Toxonevra muliebris | reverse complement strand
AACGTGTATAAAACTATATTGTTTGACATTAAATTTCAATAAAAGTTCGTGTTTTGTTTAGTTTTCTTATATAATACATATTTAATAAAAATTAAATTTCCATCTATAACTACTTTCTTGGTTTTTAATTTTCTTTTCTCATTGAAAACAACTCAGCATTCAAGTGTCTATAAATAAAATGCAGTAATAAAGAAAACTGACACTTTTTTATATGAATACACAGATCGATTACATAATAAATATAATACACAGTTAAAACTAGTCATAGTCATATTTACATATACCATATTCATTTAGTATAACTACAAATATTGTCTATGCCCTCAGCTAGCTGTTGTGCCATAATTGTAGTTGTAGTATAATATAAATAAGTAAATACAAATGTATGACGTTCCAAGCTCTCTTGAAATTTGTCTCAACTCTCAATTAGGCAAGTAAATATTTAACTCTTGTAAATAAATACAAGTACATAACCGAAGCAAGAAAAAACAATGCCTATGTACAGATATGTATTTGGTAGCCCTGAACTTGCCTAAAATGTTGAAAATGCATTTAAGTATATGAATAGTGTTCTTTGTTTGCAACTGCATTTTTCTCTTATTTAATTATTTTGTTTTTTTTTTGTAGTTTTTCACAACAAAAATTTCAACACATTTGTTTACTTTATGTGTTTAGTTTTTCTTTTTTAATTAACATTTATAAAGAAATACAAGCATACAAACTCGTACCTCCTCATACAATTAAATTGTATTTATCTAAAACAAAATGATTTTCACCTCGACCTGTTGTAAATAGAAAAAAAAACAACAAAAACAAACTGCAAACTGCAATATAGAAAAACAAAAAAAAAAAAAAAAACAAAAATAATGAAAAACTTAAACCACAAACATGAATGAAGAAAACTTTATAGAGAAGAGAAACGAAACATACAAATTTTATTATAAAAAACTTAATTTCTGATATGGTATGACTTGAAGAATTTATAACTCAGAAGGTGTTAATTTAAAATATATTAATGGCAATTGACTATGACAGACTCTTAAAGCAACTGATTGGCTCTTCTAGTATTTGATAGCCTCAAATTTTCTCATACTGTTATATATAAACCGCACTTTTTTCCTTTTAGTTCAAAATATCGAAATATTGAAGCAAAAGTTATTTCAATTTAAACTTGAATTTGAACCAATAATATAAAATTTAAATTATAGAACATTATAGTATTCCAAGTAAACTAAGACGAAATTTATTATATTCTACAGTTTTTTTAGGGAAACTGTTAAGGGAACAGTCATTTCAGTTTAACCTTAACCTGATGTCTTGAAATTATAGAACAATAAACAAAATTATGTTCTCTCAGTATTTAAGATTCACTTAGTAGAAATTTTATATATCCAGCAGTATTTGTTTTCATTTTGAAAGGGCTAAGGAAGCATTAAAGTAACCAAATCCAGCCTGGACTTTAACCTGTTGCCTTGAACTCAATAGTCATAAGCACTAAGCAGTGAGTCAAAAAATTTATAGTAGCGATTTTAAATTAATAAAAAAAAAAATATCAACGCACGTCACATCTTACGTAAATTCTTTCTTTTTTTTTTTAATAAAAAAGTAAAAACAAAACGTGAATTTTATAAATCGAAAAAAATACCACATATTTAAAATAATCAAGGCAAAAGTTTGGCTAATTTTTTAAATCTTTTCAGATAAAACCACGAAAGAGATAATCCTGAAAAGCAAATATTTATAAGTGTTTATTTTAAACTAATAAATTCTCTTTGCTTGTATATTTTCATATAAAAAAGTCAAATTTATTTCGTATTTGAGAAAAGGCAACAGTAGCAAAGCACAACAATTTCAAATTTCTATTAAATATATACAATTCAGACAGTGATGAATCTGGGAATTGATGTCGGGAAAGAAAGAGGAGTGAATGGAAAAAGTTATTTTTCATTACGTAATGCAAAATTTTAATATTTTTACTTTGTAGTTGATCGGGTTTGGGACTATAAGAAATTGAAATGTTAACGAATTTTTCAACAATTTTTTTCAGCACTTAAACTATTTCAGGTGACTACAGCTACATGGTATACATACATTTTATGGTATTCTAATTCACATTAGCCTTGTCTACTTGAATAATTTCACATTTGGAGACAAATTAGAACTAAACAAAGACCTCCAATGTTTGTCTACATAATATTTCTTTAATTTCAGCACATCATTTAACTTAATTCCTTACAGAATATTATGAATCTCGATAGGGTTCAATGGTAAAAAATTTAAATCAAATTTAGTTATAAATATTGTTTAGATCAATGTCATTTTCAACTTATAAATTTAAGTAAAAGAAAGCCAACTTCTAGGTAATTATGCTCATATATCCTTAAGTGAATCAGAACATTAAGGAATCTTTTAACTAAATTCCATTCTATTCAATTTAAATATCTCACTTTTTCACACCACTGTTCCAACACTTTCATTATTGAGTAGGCAGTCAGTCAGCAACAAAGGACTATGGACTATGGCATTAAGTTCAAAAACAAAGATTTATATATAAAAATAGCAACAAGAAATAAGTATTTGAAGGACAGACAAATGTGTTAAAAGCCACGTACCAAAAACAAAAAAGAAATTGTCAACGACGACACACTCTAAATTTAAATTTTAAATATCATTTTAAGTGCGCAAACTGACTTATAAAATAACGAAAAAAAAAAAAAAACAAAAATACAAAGTCAAAAAATTTCGTTAAATTTTCCAATAAATAAAAATAAATAAATAAATAATTTTCCATTCAAGTATTCAAATGTAAAACGAAACAGCACTCTGGTGATATTAATGTATATATGCAGTACAAAAATAAAAAAAAAGGGGAATGGAATTTTTATTTTCTTTTTATATTTATTTGCATATCTATAGTATTTTTGTTTTTGTTTTTTTCAGATTGCAGATATTTACATACACACCCCTTAATAACCGTTCTTTGCTAACACACCCTCCACGGGAGTTTAATATTATACGCAATGAATTTGATATATTTTCATTTGCAATTCTTTTTTTATTCTGCTGTTGCTACTGCTGCATATACAGAATTAAAATTCACAATGAATTTTCTTTTGTTTTTATTTACTGATTTTCTATGGAAAATTTTTCAAAATTTCCTTAAAAACAACTTGCATACAAACAATTTTTTAAGAAACAAATTTATTCTTTCATATTGATTGAAAAACTTTCAACTAATTTATATAAGTGCTTTAATGAAATATTGTAAATTTTTCTTGCTTAAAAAATTAGAGTAGTTACTTTTTGAAATACTTCTACTTGTATTTAAAAACAAAAATTCCTAATAAAAATGTTTACTAGAAAAGTTTGAAATAAAAACAGAATTTATATTCTGGCATACTACAGTGCGTATGAGTAATTTGAATAGAGTATGCATTACAGTTTCTTTTGAATCACATGTAAAATTGCTAAACTTTTGTAAAAATAAATAAACTAAAATGTAATAGAAACAAAAAGAGCAACTTTTGTTTAAAATTTAAATAAGTTTTAAGTAGTTTAAAAAAAAAAAACAAAAAACACTTTAATCAACACAAATGCATGAATAACTACATTAAACTGGCTGAAGCTATTGCTAATGTTTTATTATTTAGATACTGTGTTTATTATCATTGGTGAATCTATGTATGATTACAATCTAATTAGGGACTGCTGACTATAAAAAATTGAGAAAACGAATACTCAAGGTTAGGTTTCATATGAAAATAGCAGAGATAGCGAAAATGAAGCAGAAATAGAGAGAGAAAAGGAAAATTAATTTGTATTTGGTTTTTATCTAATTTTGTGCATATAAGTTTTCGTACATTACTTCGGTAATGGTGTAAGCCGCTGACGTCATATCTTATAATTTTCCCCTGATGTTTTTCTGGTATCCCCGCGTATATAAATTTTCATATACAACTAAAGTAATGGCATCGGTTTAGAATTTTTATTTAGGTTAGGTTAGGTTAGGTTAGGTTAGGTTAGGTTAGGTTAGGTTAGGTTAGGTTAGGTTAGGTTAGGTTAGGTTAAGTTAGGTTAGGTTAGGTTAGGTTAGGTTAGGTTAGGTTAGGTTAAGGTTAGGTTAGGTTAGGTTAGGTTAGGTTAGGTTAGGTTAGGTTAGGTTAGGTTAGGTTAGGTTAGGTTAGGTTTTTTTTTTTTTTTTCCTTTGGTCTCTCCACGCTACCCGCGTCTCGAGAATTGTATTATTTTATTATAATTTGGTTACAAGTTTGTTAACGTAAAGTATGTATAAGTACAATTGGATTTCATAATTCATTTGAAGATGTAAAAAAATTGATAGGTCTTTAAAACAAAATATAGACGATAATGGAGCTAAAATAATACGGCCTGCGAATTGATACAGGCCGGTATTTATAATATACATTATTATTAAAGTAAGAATATACAATTTGCAAAATAATTATGCGTTAAAATTTTTTAATGTACTTATAATGTGGAATATCAATTTTTTGAATGACTTTGTAAGGTGTTGGTGTGCGGTAATTGCTCTTACATCAAAAGCTGGAACTTGATGTTCTTCACAAAGCAGCATGTGAATACGTCGATCTATGGCGTAGCGTGGGCAATCTCGTAGAAGATGACTCAGAGTTTGACAGGTTTCCTGATCACAAGGGCAGACGTCGTTATCTATGATTTTGAAGCGTTTTAGGTATTCCTTGTGGAAACCATGTCCGGTGAGAAGTTGGGTCATTTCGAATGAGACGCCAAAGTTTTCAATGTACATTTTCGCCTCATCTGGAGACTGGAAAAATGCCTTTGTTGCTGAACCTGTCGTAGCTTCTTGATACTCCTGTTGCCATGCTGCTGCCGTTTCTAGTCGTATTTGTCGTTTTGCGTAACTGATTGGGAATTTTTCATAAGCCAGGTTTGTTACTTGAGTTGCTGCTTCTTTTGCATGCTGATCGGCAAGCTCATTGCCCTCAAACCCTAAGTGTGCCTTAATCCAAAAGAACTCTATGTAATTTTCTTGATTAAGTCGAAAAAGCCGCTCGTGGATTGATGCTATTAAAGGCATGTTGTTACTTCGATTTTTAATGGCTTCGAGACAGGACTGGCTATCAGAGAATATCTGCAGATTTGTCGTTGTCAGGTTTTCTTCAGCCCACGCCAAGGCAGAGTCGATGGCAAGTGTTTCTGCTTGGAATACTGTACACGCGTTATGAAGCTTATACTTGTGTTCCTCCCAGCTGCCACCATGATGACGAATAACAAACGCCGCTCCGCACTCGCCTGTATCATATTTGCTTCCATCTGTGTATATCTGGTCGGCATTAGGGTTGATAGTGTTACTTAGTTGCTCGTGCGTATTTACAGTCCCGTACTCAATAGTTTGGCGTTGAGCTGGGTGCAATTGATGACGTGGGTGTATACGTTGTTGAAGAGTAATATCTCTAGGGAGCGCTGCAAAAGTGCCGGTTAGGTTAGGTTAGGTTTGGTCAGGTTAGGTTAGGCTAGGTTGGGTTGGGTTAGGTTAGGTTAGGTTAGGTTAGGTTAGGTTAGGTTAGGTTAGGTTAGGTTAGGTTAGGTTAGGTTAGGTTAGGTTAAGTTAGGTTAGGTGAGGTGAGGTGAGGTGAGGTGAGGTGAGGTGAGGTGAGGTGAGGTGAGGTTAGTTTAGTTTAGGTTAGGTTAGGTTAGGTATGGACGAAAGGTGGTTTTAGCGTGAGAATGTCACGGTTAGGTTAGGTTAGGTAAAGTTAGGTTAGGTAAAGTTAGGTTAGATAAAGTTAGGTTAGGTTAGGTTAAGTTAGCTAAGGGTAAGGTTAGGTTAGGTTAGGTTAGGTTAGAATGTCACGCACTGACTGGGTGGCTTTTTATGCTTTCCTCGTTAAAAAAAAAAGTTAGGTTAGGTTAGGAGGAAGTGCTCAGAAAAACTGAGCGTCCACGAAGGGCCAAAAATTTTGTCCATTTGATGTCCTTATGCATTTAGAATTCTCCACCTACAAAACAGATCTGAAAAATGCTCTACCCATCCTTAAACCACTTACTACTCTTAATGCTAAGGCTTCCCAGAATCTGGGGATTGTTTCCTCCGCTTTTTGGTATTGACTTGATTTTACGTTCCCTATTGGTATATTTAATGATACCAGTTAATATTCGAAATCTAAAGCTGCTCCCATTCTCGCTAGTTCATCAGATTTTTCGTTTCCTTCAATATTACTGAGTTTAAATTGATGGGTGTTGCTTATTTCCTTAAGTGCTTTAAAGCAGCTTAATACTGCTTAAGATCTTATGGTCGTATAATCCAGTGCTTTGACCCAACACCCTTTTCCATTGTAAACCCATCAGTGTAGAACTGAAGATCGTTGCTGGTAATAAACGCGTTATCTTTTCATGGGTATGATGGTCAAGAAGTTTCTTTCTAGCCCCACTTGTGGTGTGATATAGTCCATAGAGCGTGTCCAAAAGAATTACGCTTCTAAAACTACGATTTTCTAAATCGGATGACTGTTTTGGCTGCTATTCACCTGAGGTATTCATTCAGCGGTGCAAAGTGAAGAATCATTTCCAATTCAGGTAACGATCATTTGGGTGTCTCGGTTGTTCCAGATTTAATTCCCAGATAGGGACAATCCCCATTTGTTACTAACTTCATGCTATTCACTTTATAAAAATTCACTCTAGTCAGTTAATTTTTTGATATCGGTGAGACTTTATCCAATCTACACTAGCCTACCCATTTGGTGGAAATAAACATTTTCATACGAAACACATATTAATCATTTCACTGGCCTAGAGGATGAGAACTAAACTGGAATTTCAATTGTCTTAGGTTCGATTACCAGACAGAAAATAAATCACCATTCACTTTCTCCAAACTTACTCTAGTCGATTGATATTTTGATGTCCTCACATATGGATGCAATGGCACATGTTGCTGACGTCATACCTAACATTTTATCCAATCTACACCACAATAGCCGATTTTGTGGTGCCCTCATGTTTTACCCATTAAAATTTTTCTATGTATTATTATATTTTCTTTTGAAACGAGTGTTAAAGCTGCTGTTCTAACAATGCCTTTGTTTCTTCCTTTCTATAAGTTTATGATTTTATAATATTTTTTCATGCTGTAAAAAGTTTATGTTTAAATAATATTGATATACATATGTCATTTTATGAATTTTTTTATACTTTTCACTTTTCTTCTCTTCTCATTTTTCACAATTTACATGCATTATGCTTAAATGAATGCGCTTCTGCTGTTTTACAACAATTTAGCTATATACATTCAGACAGACATACATACATTATCTGGTACTTTTTTTATTGCGTTCACATTTAACATTTTTGTTTGTGTGTGGGTGCAGCCAATAAAAATTATTGCATACCGTTCATATTTCTTGCAAAATATAATCTCATTTATTTTCTTCTGTCGGATGCTTTAATTTTCTCTCCCTCTCTCTCTCTCTCTCTCTCTTCTTTTAGTACCTATATTTTTTTTTTCTTTTTTCCCCTTCTTTACTACTTTTTTCTTTTCTTTCACTCTTCGCGATTTATTGCCCACACGTAAACGTTGCTTTTACCACAAATTTCACGCTATTAAATAAAAATCTTTTGTTTGCTTATTGATCATAAATCGTTAAATGAAATGAATATTTTCACACTCTCTTTGGTACTAAACACACACACACACACCTTCAAGAAAATTTTTATCTCCTTTTCCCACTTTGGGTTTGCTTCTGCTATTTCTACTCTCCTCAAACCGACCTTCCCCTCCTTCCATCACTAATTTTTCTTTCTTTCTCTTCGCCTTCAACCAACATCCTCTTCGCCTTCAACCAACATCCTCTTCGCCTTCAACCAACATCCTCTTCGCCTTCAACCAACATCCTCTTCTCCTTCAACCAACATCCTCTTCGCCTTCAACCAACATCCTCTTCGCCTTCAACCAACATCCTCTTCTCCTTCAACCAACATCCTCTTCGCCTTCAACCAACATCCTCTTCGCCTTCAACCAACATCCTCTTCGCCTTCAACCAACATCCTCTTCGCCTTCAACCAACATCCTCTTCTCCTTCAACCAACATCCTCTTCGCCTTCAACCAACATCCTCTTCGCCTTCAACCAACATCCTCTTCTCCTTCAACCAACATCCTCTTCGCCTTCAACCAACATCCTCTTCGCTTTCACCCAACATCCTCTTCTCCTTCAACCAACATCCTCTTCGCCTTCAACCAACATCCTCTTCGCTTTCACCCAACATCCTCTTCTCCTTCAACCAACATCCTCTTCGCCTTCAACCAACATCCTCTCTCCTTCACGTACTTCCATACTCCTTCTCTTATACACTTTTTTTCTTAGATTTGGAGTCACCTAATCGACAAAACGTTTGCCGCTCTTTAATAGCCTTAATTTGGCTCGCAGACTTTATTGGTTTTTCTTTTTTGTGCAACAGTGTAGTTGGTTCAAATTTTCCACACTTATTTGCTCTACACTTTCTCTCATTTCCACATCTCTCTTTTCCTACACATAACTGTTAGGTTCATTCATTTACTCTCTTTCTTTATCCAATTCATTCACATTCGTCCTTCTTTTCACTCCCTCTCTCTCTCTCTCTCTCTCTCTCTCTCTCTCTCTCTCTCTCTCTCTCTCTCTCTCTCTCTCTCTCTCTCTCTCTCTCTCTCTCTCTCTTCTCTTTTTCATGTCTTTATTGGTTCCTTATAGTTTTGTCTATTTAAGCAATTTCCTAGTAGCCCCCTAAAAAATTCTAATAATAAATAAGATTAAAAAGAAAAACAGGCTACTTTTTTGTGACTACGTTTTTTCTTTTACATACTTCCTTTACTACCACAATTTTTTTTTTTTTTTTTTTAATTTGGCTTACGTCGCAATTGATTTTAAAGTCATAAATTTTCCCATTTGACTTGGGAATTTCTATAAAAAATTTTAAGCAAATGTTAAAATAAAAAAAAAAAATAAAAAATGTTGTTAATGTTAATGCCAATTGTTTTGGAAAATTTATTGCTATTTTTTTTTTTTATTTTTTTCATTTTTTTCTTTTGTTCAGCGGATTATTGATTTGGGTTTACAAAGTATATGTATATATGCGTATCTAAATCGCAGTAAAACTGACATTGAAATGTGTGTGTGCTGCTCGCAGATTGATAATAATTTTTATAGCACCAATAGTAGCAGCAGCAGCAGCAGCACGAATTTGTATGGGAAAATTTCATTTTGAATCTTTTTATTTACTTGGCTTAAAGCTTATCAATTTTAAATTTTATTAAACATTTTATATTTTTCTTTTAGAAATGCGATTATCAACGGAAATAGATTTGCTTGCTTATACGTTTATATTTTAAATTTATTTCATTTCGTTTTTGTTGTTCTTTTTTCTTCTATCTGATTTACCCAAGAGACAAGTAATAACGTAATAAATTTATGGGATTTACTTTTACACAGCAGATAACTTTAATAATACTTAACTAAACTGAACTAAAAAAGACTCTATTAAACTGTCACTTGTAATTGAACTTTAAATTTGATTTTCTATTGCAACCTCATATAAGTTATTAAGCACAATGACAATAAGTTTAACTAGACACTTGCTTTGTAATAAAATTAATAGAATAATTGTGATTAAAATAGAATTTTTTTTGTAGTAATAAACCAAAGAGTAATACAAATTTTACTCATACATCTTAATTTTAGAAAACGCTGGCAATTGTCTGTCCAATGTTAATAATTTTATAATCAATTTATTTCTTAAAAAAAAAGAAGAAAACTTGTTGATAATGAAGCTTAGTGAGATTTAAAATAACGAGTTTATGTTCAGTTCATCGTACTTAAAATTGTGATTTTTTATAATTAAACACAGTTGAGGAGAGATGTGTACTTCACCTGCCTGGGTTTAAAGCAATGTTCTAAGCGAGGATTTACAAATTAATATACGAACGGAGTTGGTTTTGTCATACATTCTGTCAAATAAGTACCCGGAAATTCTCATTTTAAATTTTCCCTCTGAGAATATTTCCAAAAAAATTTTTTCCCAGGTTGGCACAACTGTCAACCACTATTCTGTGAATTTTTATTGCTATGTGTCATTTAGTTTGGTTACGGCGTCATTAAGAACAAGTCAACCTTTTGTGTGCGTTGCGATTTTTACTATGGATAAAAATATCGAACAAAGAGTTTGTGTGAAATTTTGTGTTTCAAACAAAATTTCTTGTGCCAAAACGTTGGAAATGTTGAAAAAAACATTTGGTGATTTAACCATGTCGAAAACTCAAGTTTACGATTGGTATAAATCGTTCAAAGAGGGGCGAGAAGAAGTGAACGATTTGCCACGTTCAGGACGGCCTTCGACCTCTTCAACTGAAGAAAACGTCGACAAAATAAAGGAAATGGTGCTCGAAAATCGTCATTATAGTTTGCGAGAGATAGCCCAAGAAATAAACATGTCTCATGAGACCGCTCGTCATATTTTGGTTGATGTTTTGGGTATGCGAAAAGTCTCAGCACGATTGGTGCCAAAAGATCTGAATTTTCTTCAAAAAGAGAATCGCAGTGGCTGAAGACATGCTTGAACGCGTAAATTCCGATCCAACGATCATCGAACGCATCATAACTGGAGTGGTGGAGTACGACATGCAAACAAGTCAACAATCATCGGAATGGCGCGCCAAAAATGAGCCGAAACCGAAATCGCAACGCACACAAAAGATTGACTTGTTGTTAATGACGCCGTAACCAAACTAAATGACACATAGCAATAAAAATTCACAGAATAGTGGTTGACAGTTGTGCCAACCTGGGAAAAATTTTTTGAAATATTCTCAGAGGGAAAATTTAAAATGAGAATTTCCGGGTACTTATTTGACAGAATGTATGTGCATATTAAGGATTGCACAAACGTATGTGAGCATAAAAAATTATACCTATGCAGAGAGTAAGTAAAACTGTATATAAAAAAGAGAGAGCACACACACAAACAGTTAAGTAGAAAAGAAACCCTGCCAGCAACTCAGCTAACTTTTAATGCACTTTAATCTAACTATTTCGCAACTAC
>CAVNUY010000044.1:0-18596 GCA_963691655.1 Toxonevra muliebris | reverse complement strand
AATTCAATGTTATTAAAATGGAACCAAAAACCCGCAAAAGTATCCAGAGCGTATGTTCAAAGGTTGCACAACAAAGAAATTTAAATCTTTTAATATTATAGTATTAAAACACAATATTAAACTTATCATTTAATGCATTATTTGTTATTCTGAGTGTTCTGGTTAAAAAGATACAGCAACTTCCTGCTTGCCAATTTTGCGTGAAAGGCGCTTTATTTTCTTGGCTTTCCCAATATCATGTGGTCCTTGTTTTCTTCCCGAACAGGTTTCCTATCGATGGTCAAATTCTCCTGAAACTGTTTAATAACATTGGAAACAGTTTGACGGCAGACCTTCAATTTTTTGGCCAATTTTTTGTAGGACCAATTTGAATTTTATGAAAATTTTTAATAATTTTAAGACGTGCTTCTTTTTCTTCACTCATTTTGATCAAACTCACAATAAATCAACATGTTTGTCATTAAAAATAACAACTGACATATTTTTTAAAGATAACTAAATCAAAGAAATTTGTAAATTTTACACCCAAAAAAAATTATTAGGTAAAACGTGTGTTTTTTCAATCTCACTCCTTAGTTCTGCTTTCAAACAGCTGAAATTATTCAATGCCAATATAAAATGCACAACATCCGGTTGGTTGGTGTTTTTTTTGTTATAAATAATGATTTTTTTATAATAATTTTCGATCATAGCGTATGTTTAGACTGTTTTTTTTTAGTGTTTATTAGTGTTTGTTGATTGGATACGCACTTTGACAAATTTTATATTTAAAAACACGCAACTTTATTTTATATTTAAAATTACATTTAAGTGGACTGTATATATGTGATGTGTCTTACAAAGTTAATATCGCAATACCGCAAATGGCTGTTGTTTTCTTTTTTACATGTTACAGAGTTGTATTTTCATAGTATGTTTTACTATTATTGACATTAGGTTACAGTGTTGCATTTTGGATTATTATAAGTTTGATTATTTAGATAGAATTGTACATTGTAGTATTTCAAATAAATTAACTTAGAATAAGAAATGGAAATCAAATCGTAAACAATTAGTAAAATTTAAACACTGTACACAGGTGTGTACCCATTTAACTTTAAAAGTTAAAAAGAGTTTTAGAATTTTTCTTAATAAATCCTTTTATCTACTAAGGATGATACAATAATCAGAAAAAAAAATGTTACTTTATGTATCGTTTTGGGCGGTAATGGGTTAAATACGAGTTGATTGACAATCTTTCTAACAAATTCTAATGCAGACACAACAACATATAAAGGAGGAAAACAGCATTAAGTAAAGATTTTCTAGAGATTGGTAAATCATAAGATTTACTCGGGTTCAAAGATAGGCCATTGAAATTACTCTATTTATTGAAAACTCTCAAGTCCGCATTTAAAAGAAATCATAAACTACCAATAAGCCCAATAGCACTGGGTAAATACAATTGTATGAGTATTTGTTAGCGTAAGAGTGCACAGTAGAATGTTTGCAAACAAAAAAATGCCATTGATAAAGATACTGAAAAGAATACTGAAAAGATACTGCCATTGATAAAGGACCTAAAATTGATCCTTCCGGACACCAGATTTGGTAGACGTGTAGCTGGAAAATTCACTGCCAACTTTAACTCTTTGCATCCTATCTTTTAAGTAGCTAGTCATAAGTCTTACTGAGCTGTTATCGAATCCATACAAGGCTTTCAATGTTTAGCATAACAACGAGTTAACACAATCAAATGCTTTGGAAAAGGCCAGTACGCACGGGTATTGTGGCATTTATCGTAAGATATTCTTATGTCATCCATGATTTTTACTATGGCTAAAGAACAACTATGTGCAAGTCTAAAACCGGTGACAAAAGGCTATTTTTATGGAAATATGTGGATATTTGTTCAGACATAAAGTTTTCGCAACATTTCGGCAGTGACGAAAGGATATTAATGGGCCTGAAATAACTGGGTGCAGAGGCCGTTGATTTTTTGGCTAATGGAATTATTGTTGCTATTTTTCAAGCTTTAGGGAAAGTGGAGGTGGTGAAGCAATGATTAATAGTGTGAGCGGACCCAGAATAAACGGCGATATAATTTTAATAAATTTATTTTATAGGCCATTAGAATCAATTTTCATAATGCATCTAGCAAGTTAAAATTCCTTAACTACACAAAAAGAAAACACACTATTTAACATAACAGACTCTAAAGGACAGTGTAATGTATTGTTTGCACCTTCAACTTTAGATATAAGGGATTCACTAAAAACATCGGGGTTAATATTACAATCATGGTTTGCTTTACCACAGACACCAAGCTTTTTTTAAATTAATTCATAGTACTTTGGTAGGAAAGGCAGTATTCAAATTAGAATTGAAAAATCTAGACTTAGACGTTTTTATGACAGAAGTAGTATTATTCCTAGCAGCTTTATAAGCTATCCAGTTAGGACATACATGATTTTTGTCCATTCATTATTCAGCTTGCATCTATTCTTAATTGCACGCCGAATATGAAAACTAAACCAGGGACAAACGTTATTTTTATTATTTATAGAACGAATTGGAATATGATTATTAATAATGTTCGTATTTGCGTCAACTAGAATATCCAATTTGTTGTCAACTGATGTTAAAAACCAACACCCATTCTATTGCTTTATATGTAGGTAAACCTAATTTTAACTCTCTAACTCGCAAGGCTGAATAATAAAACAAACACCAGAATTTTTGTTTCCAGTTAACATTGGTGAAAGAAAAATGAATATGAAGTCCATTTTTTGATTAGTTTTTGAGTTTAGTAGTTAGGTGAGAAAAATGAAAAGCTGCCCAGATGCGGCTTTGCGGATTTAAGCCAAAAAATAAAGATATATGTGGGCAACTCACAAGGTATCGTATTTGGTGTTGTATCCTCTCATTTGTCATAAATTCTCATTTTTCATACAAAATTATACGAAATTATAATTATACGACAGTATATGAGGAGACTTAGAAATATTTTTTTTTTTTTCAGATTTTTTTAGATTTTATAAAAAACTTATATGCGCGTTAATTTTTCGTCACATAACAACACTTTGTGCAGATAAAAATAATTATAAACAACAATCGTGAGATCGCAGAATGTGCAAACTGACCATAAATTGTGTTTATTATTTCTTCAGGTCTGCCAATTAATTAAAAAAAATAAATAAATTTGCACTTGTCCATTAATTAAAATAAAGTGAAGGCTGCCTCAGGGCGGCCTTACGGGTTAGAGGGTTAAGGCATTATAGTCAATTGTTTTAAAGTCGAAATATAAACATGAACTAGAGAACGAAAATTTACTGAGAATGATATTAATAGTACAAAAGAGGAGATATCGAGTACAAGAAAATAGTCTAATAAAGTATGTGGCCAATGAATTATGAACGAGGAGAAAATTTTTTGAAAATTTGTTTAACCGTAAATAAAATGCAACAATAAATTTGGTTGGATTTTTTCAAATTAGTATTATTGTTAGTTAAAGGTTTTCCCAGCACTATATAAATGGACAATATTTTAAAATACAACCCTGATCAAAAAGTTCCCTGAAGTTATTCAGAAAATTAAAAATACAAGTTTATTCATCTAAATCTACATTGTCCCCTTCAAAGTATTCCCCATCGACTGCAACACACTTATGCCAGCGCTTGATCCAATCCTCGAAACATTTTTTATATTCGGATTTCGGTATGCCACTCAATGCTTCCTGCGGTTTTTCCATTACTTCCTCTCGGCTGCTAAAACGCATTCCCCGTAATGGTTTTTAACTCGATTGAACAGAAAGAAGTCTAAATCAGGTGAATTCGGTGGCTGTTGGATGGTATTTTTCGTCAAAAAATAACGAATAATGATGGCACTGTGCGACGGTGCGTTATCATGGTGCAAACTCCACTAGCTTTCTGTCCACAATTCTGGTCTCTTTCGGCGAATTGCTTCACGCAAACGCCTCATAACACCCAAATAATACTCTCTGATGGTTAATTTGCGGTTATTGACCAAAATTTTTTTTACTTTATCAATGTTTTCGTCGGTTTTCGATGTCGATGGTCTGCTACTGCGTTCATCATCTTCGATTGACTCACGACCACTTTTGAACCGCTCGTGCCACTAGTAAACGACTGTTTTCTTTAGAAAATCGTTGCCGAAACATTTTTCCAACATTTCCAACGTTCGCGCACCATTAAATCCGTTTTTTACGCAAAATTGAATACAAGTTCGTTGTTGCAAATTTAAATCCATTTCTACAATTGTAAAAAATCGCCAACACACACAGAGATAGATGTACTCTTAGCTACGTAACTTTTGCAAATGTCAAGCTATGACGCTAAGATTTAGAGGGAATATCAACAAAAGATGTACCAACTTAACAAAAAAAAACAGAACTCAAATCGAAACGATGGGAGCATCACACAGTGGTTATTCCAGGAACTTTTTGATCAAGGTGGTAAGTATTAAGTGTCCCCTCCTTTGGATTTTATAACATCTCGTATGAGCTTCGGAATATTTTCAATACATTTTTGTATCATTTGTTTCAAAGGATCTTAGTTTTTCCACACATTTTCGATGTTTTCCGTTAGCTGTTGGATTGTATTATTTTTACAACTGTAGACAACTGATTTTAGATAGGTCCAACAGTTCTCAATAGGATTTGGAGGTAGAGAATTTCCAGACCAACGTAGGACCTAACAATTTAATGAATTTAAGCGGTTGGTACTCTCTCGCGGCGTATGGCATGGCGATCCATCTTGCATAATGACGTATTCTTCGGCAGGATGCTGTAAGACACCCAAATATGCATTGCAAAACATTGGTCAGATCTTCCACATATTGACTAGAGCACATTATTTCAACTGTAAAATAAAAAGGATTGGGACCTTCAGCTGTGATGCAGCTCTAAGCCATCACTGATGGTGGATGCTTTACAATTGGAACAACATACTCATCTAAATTGATTATTGATTGTTATGCTGCGACAGTGTGCACACATTTTAATGTGATTGCTTTAACTGAGACGTGGTTAAATGATACAGTTTTTAATGCTGAATTGTTCAGTGACTTTTTTCATGTATACAGAAGAGATAGATCTGCTGCTGAAACCGGACTCTCAATAGGGGATGGGGTTATGATAGGATGATTTGAAAATATTTAGAGTGGTAGAAACACCAAATAACTATGCTATGAGAGATCTCGATGGTGTAAATGGTGTGCTGAAAATTATCTCCATTTAAATATTGCTAAATGTAAAAGGATAAGTTTTACAAGATCAGCATGTTCTAGTCAAAACAACTATCATGTCTTTGGCACGACGATTGATTGAGTAATTTTCGACAATAAAGTCAACTTTAACCTGCATCATGAGTATATTATTTCTAGAGCCAATAAATTATTGGGGTTTTCATGCGTAACTCAAAGGAGTTCGCTGACCCGTATACTCTAAAAACTATATATGTATCCCTGGTAAGGTCTATCTTGGAATATGGTTGTTGCATTTGGAGCCCCTCGTATATGGTTAGTAGTAATCGAATTGAGTCAATATAGAGAAAATTCACTAGATATTCATTAAGAAAGATGAGGTGGCCTGAGCGTATTTTACCTCAATATAAAGATAGGTGTTTGCTTATCGACTTGAAATCACTACACTCGAGACGTAAATATTATAGCATTATGTTAGCTAGGGATGTTTTGTGTTTCCACATTGATTGCCCATTGCTTTTTTCCTTTTACCCAATATATGGTCCTGCAAGACCTCTTAGGTTCAGGCTAAATTCCTTTCTACTTACTCCACGTTCATATACGAATTATAGCAAATCAGAACAAATATCAAGATCGTGCACAGAGCTTAATTCTGTCATAAATAAGATTGATATATCTTTAAGTAGAACCAAGTTTAAGGATGAATTGTTGAGGTTGCTTTGAATAATTCTTAAATATTGAAATAGTTATATTTAAATATTATAAACTAGAACCTTAGTTTAATTTAAGTTAATTTAATTGTTCTTTATATATCATATCTAACAGAGTTAATGCTCGATAGACTTAATTAAATAAATAAATACGGCTAATAGGAGCTCCTGCGGACTAATTTTTAGTCTCAGTCAGCGCTACCCTTCTACCCTTTCATCGCTGAAGATAACCATTGGATTTAAAAAAATTATTGAATTTACTCTATTTGCTTCAAGATGCATTTAAAAAAAAAAATTCAGATAAAAATGAACTGGCATTATTCCATTAGTCATTAGAATAGCTCTTATGAAGCTGGGTCCAATCTAGTCTGCGTTGGCGCATTACCTTTGTTAGTTTTTCGGAGTACTCCCGCAGGATAGAGAATTTATTTGAAGCATTGGCGCAGTGTCCTCATTGATATTTCGGTACCGCTATCATTTAAATCTTTTAAAATAGCTTGAGATGGTGCATTACATTGTAATAAAGCACTTCTAATAATTTTTCGAACTCTTCTAGCCATTATTTTTCTTTTTCCGCAGCAGTTATCGCGCTTGTTAGTAGGAATGCTTTTGGATGCTTTCAACTTATCCATAGGTTTTGCTATATTTGCGACAGAACTTTTACATATTCCCACTATTTCTGAAATTTTGGCATTGCTGAATTTCTTCTCCGTGTATTCCGAAATTTTTCTAAACAAGGTATGTAAACCCCTGCTCGAAGAATGTAGCAGGTGCTATGGTTTCCCAATCCCTCATTATTGCTAACATAAATACCCATCCAATATATATTTGGCTCATTTAACTACAAAAATTAAATAAAAAGGGTTTACTTATGCAAAATTTAAAAAAATTTCTTAATAAATGTTTGCGTTCATAATATAAGCAATGCGTTCTAAATACTGTAGACTGGAATAGGAAAGAATTATTAGCAAAAAGTGTAAGTGAGCTATGTTGACTACAGATAAAATATCATACAATTTTGATGAGATACTCTCAGACGACAATAAGTCAACATTAAAATCAGCAGATAACAAAATGATCAGTCAATAATTGAATTAGATAAGACAGACAAAAACGGTTCTGACTGTAACATTTTTTTGAATTATACACGCAGGAGAGAAAAATTTTAGTTCACTTATCAGAAATAACCACATTCAAAAATTCAACTTAATCGCTTGACTTACACATTTAATATTAAGATATTCTTTACAGTAAATAGCGACACCACCACCATTATTATTAATAAATTCTCTACCTAGTCGTAAAAACAAAAAGAAAACTTGTTGCTTTATCCTGCGTCTTCATTTGTTGTTTCGTTATTAACACTATCTTGAATCTAACCTTTTCTTAATACTTTTCTTCAAAACAACCTACAGCAAATAATAACTGTCAGAAGGAGCATCATTTCGCAATAACAGTTGAAAATAATAGCCAAACACAAAAATCCCAAAATTTTGTAAAATATGTTTCTATTCGCCGTGATTTTAGGCCCAATCCGACAAAAGGGTTTGTAGCTTCATTTGAAGAAGTTGAACCGACTACTAAAAAAACTTTAAAATTCTTCGACATATCTTTTTATTTTCTCTTCAATGATATCAACTCGCAAATCGCAGTAGAGGTCATAGTTTCTAATATACGATGGCGCATTTACCATACAGGTCTTTATTTTGGAGTCTTTGCATACAATGGTCGGTATAACAATTTTTCTTATTCAATTTCACTTTGCGTCTTAATTACTATACAGCTATATATAAGTTTTTAATCAAAATCTTTAAAGCAGATTTTCGAATTACATAAAAAATTTATCCTCGTTAGTTGGTAAGTATGGATGATAAATATATGTGCAGTTGGAACGAAAATTACTCCCGGTGGCTGTATATACTTGATACTAGCCAACACTGAAACTAACTTCCTTGAAAAATGGAGGTATTTCCTTCAGCGTTGTTATATACTTTTTCATCGAATTCGTCCCAATGCCCAAGGCCATGATGGTACATACATTGGTCAATTTCCGCAAAGACACACATTAGATCGAAGCGAAAAACAGAGAAGTTTTTAAATCAAATCGTAATCGTGCGAAAAAGTTGACACTCGCCAGTACGAACTCCGGGAACTCTGAGGCAAAATTTTACGCTATGAAAAATTAAACTTTTTTTGAACCTTAAACCCTTTTTAAAAGAAAATGTATGGCTATTAAGTAGGGCAGTGCCTTCTTTTATTAACCCAGCGTCAATGAGCATGAGTGTATTACACCCGAGTTGTTCAGTGATTTTAGATATGTAGGACGAAGAGAATATTTTTATATTATTTTTGGTTGTACTTAAAATATGCTTTATGAAATTAAAAAATAAAACCTTAAAAAAAATCCAGTTTTATTTTAAGGTTTTATTGTTTCTCGGGTGTCACACACCCAGTTCATTGACACAGAGTTAATATACTCGTCATTGCAGAAATCAGAAAAATATAATATACCATTCTTTATTATTGAAAAAAACAAGATATACAATATATGTGCCTTGATCTACGGAAAGGAACCTATCGTCCGAAAACAATTTTTAGAGAAAACAGCTGTTAAAGTAAACAAGTCGATAATGATGAGCTTTTTATTGGTTTAAGTCGTAAAAATCTCGTTGCGACTTGAAAGAGCGGGAAAACAATATTGCCTGATTTACACTATTACAAATTCAATCAAATTTGCCAGCATGTTGGTAAATTTCATACAGGAAATTCTCTTTTTCTCTCTCTTTGACAGGGAATATGACATTGTGAAACCAAGCATAAGATGGAAAAAATGGCGTCATCATTTGTACTGATCATAAACTCACAACTATGCGTTTCTGAAAAACTCAACAAACTCGCAACAGTTGCAAGAATTTGTATCTTAGAAACGCGACTATTGTGTTAATTTTTGAAGTACATTTATGAAATAAATAATAAAGCTAGAAATCTGCGGCTTATTAAATTCAAAATAGCGGCCTTTTTTCGATTAGAATCGTCAAAAAAGATTTTTCAAACGTCGACCAAGGCAGATATAATTATATAGTAAGTCTTAAGCAAGCTTCAATCCCTTCCTTTCGAAATTTGAATCTCTATAAATTTTTACAGAAATGAAATGGAAAAGTGAATGAATACTTTATTCAAGGCTAATTTAGTCGCCTTTCGAAAAAATAGAAATTTTAATAAAAATGGCCATATCTCGAACTAATGGCAAATTCGGATTCAGCAGTCCAAAAAACATTGTCATTAAACCGTTTGCCAAACTCTAGCCAAGAAGGATGTCCAATGAAAATTGGAGTGTTTAATTTAGGCATACTTACACTTTGCCAAGGTCTAGGTAGAAGCGTCCTAGAATTCTTCATAAAATTTTCTGCCAAATTTACTTATTTTAAATAAGTTCATTCTAGATGTAAAATTTATTTATATTAAATCACATCTTAAACTTTGAAAAAGTCCGTCTGTAATACTTTTAACTTTTGAAATAGGAACATTTTTGAATGAAGGTGCTCTAAAAATTGCTAGGCTCCCTTTGAGAAATCCAGATCCCCCCTTGTATATAGCCTAAGTTCCACTGTACAATAATCTTAGAAAATCGGAATTTGTTGTGAAAAATTGCCAATCGTCATCATGTTGCAAATGTCATCCAATCTGACACCGCTGATTTGTATACATAGATGCAATTTGCGGGCATACCAATTTTATTATGATTAGGAAAGTGCACTGATCAACGATTCATAGATTGTGGCTATTTCGATTGGTACCTACGCACCCCAACTCAAGGAGTTTGTTAGTTTTACATATTTTTTTATTTCGTTTTCTTTTCCCATACCTTAGTATGGATAAAAGTACGTACATATATGTGAAAAATCATCCATTAAACCATCCATAAGTCTTCACTCAGACTTTATAGAGATCAATATAGCATGAAGTTTAAGATCACTTAAATATATTCTCAATCTTAGCCAAAATTTTAAAAGCTTAACCAAAATATTTCAAATCAGTTTATATGTGCAAATTTGTATGGGCATGTGGTTACGTGCTGCAAACAATGTATGAAAATGCATGCATATTCTTCATATTCGTTTCAATTTGGCAAACTAAAATTTTTAAGTATTTATTTAAAAAATCTAACCAAAAATCTATGCTATACCAAATGAAATTATCGAAAGCCGAGTAAAGGTGTTAGTTTAGAAAGTGGATTAAATTAATTTCAGGCACGTACTAAATAAGGGCATTTCTTTTTGCTTGTCATTTTCTTTTTGTTTCGTTGTTTTTTATTTTGTTTTAAATTTGACAAAATCATCGAAATTTGATTAGAAAAAAGTCAAAATCCGATTCAAAAAAGTGAATGGCATATTCACGCGCGTTTTTGATTTTCGATTTTCCTCGATTGATATTAAAGTGTCATTTTTATGTAGAAAGTTTTTAGGTTAATTTAATTACATTTAAATTGGAGGTACGTAAGAAACTATCAGAAAAATACAAACTTTAGAATTTAGATTGATGATAATGTAATGCAAAGAAAGTTAATATTAGTAGCAGATTTTTAATTTGCATTTATTTTCAAAATCGTGCAGGTTTTGCTAAAACTAATTAACTACTTCCTATTAAGTGCTATTCGCTGCATGGACACACCCACAAAAGGCCGAACAAGAATTAGAAACTGCATTTTCTGCACATTAAAATCAGAGGCTTAATGAAGATTTCCTATTTTTTTTATTAACTAACCACACATATGCCATTTTCAATTACATACACATTGATTCTTTTAGTTTTGCACATATTTTTTTTAAACAAATTCTAGTCATGTGCATCAAGGTATAAAAACTCCATCAACACGTTTCAATGTGAATAATAAAGAATTTCTGCAAAATTTCAGCTTGGAACTTATGTTCTTTTGCTTCAGCTACTTGCTGCTAGTCTCTTTCGAATTCAGGTGGAAGTGCATTTTGTCCATAATTTGGTGTTTGTTGCTAGGCCTAAAAAAGAAACGCGACGATTTTTATTAACACTGTTTTTTTTTATAAAAAAATGCAAATTTTTTTCTTCTTAATAAATATTTTTGCGGTTGCTTATGCACTTGAGCTTGATAAAAGATACAATGTTGATGATATACAAAACACAATTTTTTGCAAAGCTTATAATTCATACATAAATACATATGTATACCTAAGGTGACCATGTTTTTGTTTTTTCTTTTTTAAATTCGGTGCATATTGTATTGGTGCTACCATATGGCTGTCGTACTAAGAAGATAAAGCAAATAATATTCCAACGACTGCAAGGTTTATCTGAACCGCTCTATATGGTGGTACCCCCTACACAAGAGCTGGGCAAACCTAATAGACTCTGTAAAACCTAAATTGGAACTGTAGAGCGTGAAACTATTCAACTTGGCAAAAACTGAGAGATGCAAAAAACCAACATATTAGAAACCAAAAATGTTGCCATCATTTTGGTTTAAATCTTAATAAATTGTAATAAAAAGTAATTCGCTTTTTACCAATATCATACATTTCTGAACTGTACTCCATATAAAACATAAAGCATATTTGGGTAAATATGGCCGAAACAAATTTTAAAAGCTTCGTTAAAATTTCGGTACACAAATTTTTTTTCCCCCAAATTTCTGTGCATTTTCATGTTTTACAACTTTTTATTGGTACACGATATTGCACCCTAAAATTTGGCGCAGTTGGTCAGCTTATGTATATCTATATCCACAGAAACTTACTATGCCTTGCTGTGGTTATTTCCCTCGAATACTAAATACTTATTTATTTGATATCACAATTTCTTGTATACATATTACTTATTGATGGAATTGTAATGATTAGCAAATTATTATAAGTAGTTGTACATTTAATTTATCGACAAATAATAAAATAATGAAATAAATGGAATTTTAATAGCTTTCTTTACAAACAAATTGATTTATTGCAAATATTTAAGAATGGGAACCTATAGCAATAAGTATAGAAAATTTAATATAAGGCATAATTCATCAACTGTGGACACAGGTTGTAATTTGCTACTCATGCATACACTACCGTCGAAAAGTTTCCGGACAGGGGTACAAGTTCGAATTATTCGAATTAAACACAACTTATGGTGGAGAAAAACTTACAAAATTTATTCAGCTTACAGTAAAAACTGGGAAAACTCACAGAAATCACAAATTTGAAATATGGCCTTACTCCAAATTTATACCTTAGTCTTATCAAAAAATCCGCCTTTAGTAGACAGTACCTTTTTTACTAACCGTGGCATCCTTTCCACTAATTTTTCTAAAACAGAATTAGATATTTGCTTCCATTTATTTGGAGAAAATTCCAAAGATGCTCTTGAGAGGTGGGGGCAACTTTCCTGGCCTGGCGATCAAGCTCATCCCGCAGGAGCTCTATGGGGTTAAGATCCAGGGATTGAGGGTGCCACACCATAATTTTGAGTTCTCCGCTTTTTTCTTTTCTCTGTAGGTAGTTCGAACATAACTTTGAAGTATGCTTAGGATCATTGTCTTGCTGCAAAGTGAACCCACGGCCGATCAAACGTTTGCCAATGCTTGCTAAGGATTGAGTGATACCCTTTTTGCTCTAGTATTCCTTCGATTCTGTGGAGATCTCCTACCGCAGAGTAGCTGAAACTTCCCCATACCATCAATGATCCACCGCCGTGTTTGACTGAAGGAGTTATACAATCTGGGTGCATTTTTTCGGAAGGTGCGCGACGTACGTATATTCTTCGTTTTTGACCTCGAAGCTCGAACTTCGATTCGTCTGTCCACAAAACTCGTTTCCTGTGTTCGATGCTCTAGTTTTTGTGATTTTCAGCCCACTGAAGTTTCTTCGCTTGGTTTCCACGCCGAAGTAATGGTTTTTTAGTGGAAACTCTACCCCAAAGACAGGTTTCGTGCAAACGATCTTTAACAGTAGTAACTTATAGCTGACGCGTATGGCTTTCATTGAATCGTGATTGAATTTCTGGTGCCGTTAGTCTTCTATTTCTCTTCGACATTAGCACAATAGACTGATCTTCAAATTTAGAAGTAATTTTAGGCCTTGTCCTTGTTACAACCAGTTCTTTTGAAGCGGTTTATAGCATCGCCCACAGTCGATTTCGGAATTTTTAACTTTTTTGCTATATACCGCACGCTGCGACCATCATTATACAATGCGTTGACTGCTGCACGTCTTTCGACACTTTGACTAGGTCCTCCCTACTCCCATTTCTCTTGGAAAAAAAGTATTTTATATATATGCTTGTCACAAAAATATTGCAGTAAATGAATGTTAAAATAAATCGATGGAAACTTAGTAAAATTAGAAAAATACTGAAGTTACTTACAATTATGTCTTAATATGGATGAGGAAAACGAAATTGCAGTTTAAAATAAAATAATATATTGCGAATGAATGAAAAAGAACGGCACTTGTCATTTATCAGCATGTTGGGAACATGAACAATAAATTAATGGATTGATGCACCCGATAAAAGAAATTATGAACTCAGTTTTAAGGACAGTCCGGAAACTTTTCGACGGTAGTGTAAGTACCTACATATCTCAATTACTCAACTACTTAGTTAACTATTTGGGACTATTCCTCCCCCTAATTTCTAATGGTAGATCCGGTTGTCGAGTTGGTTGAAGAGAAATCAAAAGGCTTAATTTCTATTTATGTCAATGAGGACCTCAAGCTTAGTTTCTAGTGGAATTATTGTGAATGTTTTATCCGAAAATAACTGTGCTCATAATGTTCAAAATATCTAGAAATCAAAGTTCTTTCAAAAATAATTTGGTAGATCTGGCCCTGTTCAAAATCCTTAAAGTATTTCAATACTATTATCTTAGCTTATCCTATAGGCCTTGAAGTTAGTTCATGTGATCAATTCTATTTACTATCCAAATTTGTTTTCGATTCTCCCTAAAATAGTTATCCTACAAAGGAAATATAGAAATTAAACCAAATAGAACCATTTTCGAGCCAGGAACCCAATCATTTCTCATTTAATAGTTCCAGCCAGATTTCGTTTTTAAATAAAACATTAAGCAGAAATCCTTCATTTGGAAATTCTGAAAGCGCTAATATTTTCATATACTTATAAACTAAAAAAGTAGTAACCGTCATACTTCCCACGATTTTTCACCGCCTACAATATCATTGCACCTACTGAATGCAGCTGACATTCTTTTTAGCTATTCGACGCCAAAAGACTTGCAGCAATTGATTTTATCAATCACATTCATTTCATTTGCAATGGATTTTTGAACAATGTCATTCATAAATTGGGCATGATCCAAAGTCCATGTTAAATCCGATGGCAGACAGGTGAACGTGAGCTGTCGTTTTGTAGAGCAAAAATTAAACTAAAAATAGCAAATTGCAAACCTAGAAACATGAAAGCGTTTCGCAAATGTAAAGGCAAACTTTTTATAGATAAGAAAATTAGGAACGCTTGCAAAAATTCTTAATTCATATCAGCTGCGATTTTGTTTTCTTCTTATTCTTCTTTTTTGTTTTTGACGACTTTTTCTTAGGTTTTATGCTTTACTAAAATCAGAAGTTTGCACAAAATTTGCACGTATGCAGAGTCGCATCTACTTAACCGTTAGTTCACCGATTTTTTTAAAATATTTTTTGTTTGTTTTTTGGTTCTTTTATATCTGCCAACTTTTTTTTTTTGCGCGCGCGCATTGTTTAGTCAATGTTTGTGAATTTAAAATTCAAAAAACACTTTTTTTAATGTTTGTTTGTAAGAATGAATATGTGTGTATGTTGGCCAAACATTTTGCAGTGTTGGAAAGTGTTAAAATCGTAACTTTTATAAAAATTACACTGTACAACGGCCAAAAAAGCTCAACAGTTTTGAAAATTTATCTTATACAATTCAAGTACGCTGAATATGATGGCGTTCTTAGTTTATCTCTATCTAATTTCTTTGTTTCTTTTTATAACGGTTTAAAAAAAATCACACATGTATAGAAACACTGCACAATAGAATTTACCAAAAAGAAAAGCTCAATAGTTTTGAAAGTTATATAATTCAAGTGTGCTGACCATGATGGCGTTCTCAGTTTTTCTCTATATCGCCTAATTAATTTATAAACGGATTAAAAAAGAAACGTCCATAAAAAAATTGTTTCTGGATTTTTAAACAAAATAAAAATCTGCAAACAATATTTTTTATGTACAGTTTTTTTTCAACCCGTTTATAAAATAATTAGACGATACAGAGAGAAACTGAAAACGCGCACTCAAAACTCTTGAGCTTTTCTTTTTGATTAATTCCCTTGTGCAGTGATTCTATACATGTATGATTTTTTAAACCGTTATAAAAAAGAAATTAGATGTGAAGAGAATTAAAAACGCCATCATGTTCAGCGTACTCGAATTAAGTACATATATAAGATCAACTTTCAAAACTCTTGAGCTTTTTTTTTTTTGGTAAATTCCGTTGTGCAGTGTTATTATTAAATGAATATGAAGAAATCCGAAATTTGTCGCATATTAAATATATATTAATTTCTCCCATTTTCTTTTTTGTTTTACTCCTGAATCTCGGTGAAACTAAAGTCTCAGGTACAACAAAAAAAAAATAAATTACCATTTTCCAACACTGATCGAAACATTTATTTGAAACTATTTAAATCCGCCCTGCCCATAAATAGCATAGTTTCTATATTCGTTCACACACTATGCGTTATGAATTTTGCTCGCCTTAATGTGCCACACATGTTCCCATGCTCCACTCCATTTCAATCCCATACATTCCCATTCCAAACCAAAAATACCAAAGTCAAAATTTTTTAGCTGAAATTCGTATTGAATTCAATTAATTTTTATAGCTCAAACTGATTGAAATTATTTTGAATAGCTAATATATGCCGCGTGCAGGCTGCCCGCTCGTTTGTCCAAACCTCAGCGCAACCGCCCGCCTGACCGCTCGGTTGCTCATTCGCTCGTTTAATCATTCCCAAATGATATACTAATACATGCGTGTATGAAAATTTAATGAGCTCGATCCAATATGTCCAACATTATTATCCACCACCTTCACCGTCACCAACAGCTTTTCTTTTTCTTCAACTTTTTTTTCTTGTCTTTGATGGCTGATGTTGTTGTATGTATTTCTTATAATTGTATTTTAAGTTGTGTGTGGATTTGTAATTTGGATCTCATTTATTTAATATACTCAATTAATTTTACGACTCTCATTTAAACAAGGTCAATATCAATTTGGTCAACGTGTCAGAATGCATGCATATGATTATGGTCAATATCACAGCCACTGTCGCACACTCGCTGTCGTAGTCGCAGCCGTGAAAGAAAGTCTTTCTGTTTTTGGCATTTCACGATGTATGCACAATATTTATGCGGACTTTTCTTTTTTTTTTAATGTCGAACTTGTTTTTGGGCGTTGTGCTTCGGGCGAAAATGTCCATTGTAAGTGACACGTGTCGCCACGCCACACCACACCAATCCACTCCACATTATCCCATGATATGCCACAATAGGGAAAAGTGATTTTATAATAAATACTTATTTTGTATTTTAGTTATTTGCATATATTAGTAAGGAAAACTGCACCGTGAAATGAAATTTAAAGAGTTGCATTGAATTAATTTATTTAAATGATTTTTATAAATACTTTGCTTTTGTCTTTTCTTGTTTATCAAGTACATAATTGTTTCAATGAGAACATTGGAATAATTCTTGAAGTTATCGAGCTCATGGTTATTTATTAATATAATAATTTTGAGGACGATGGAATAAAAAAGAAAATTGATTCGATTTGCAGCCAGTTCTACTGAAAATAGTGATTTCTGTAGAGTCAGTACTAAACCACAGTTTGATCAACACTACTTCTGGATATAGAAAATCATGAACCGATTAATCACTTTTGGCGGTCGGTCGAAATTTTTTCGAAAATTTCGTATCTATTGAAAAATAATATTAGCCTATTTAGCTAGACTCCCTTACATCTTGACTGAAGATTTTTGATTACTTAAATTTCCGTCAAGAGGCTTCATAGGATCGGAAGGTTGTTGGTTCGATTCCCTTCTCGGTCTGGTGGTTAATTCTCAAAACCTTCTTATATTCTTATCGATATGAAGTGGCAGACAGACCAAATCGGTCGCGCGGTGGTTCGGTTTCCCTTTCGGCCTTTCAGAAAGGTTTAGCTCTGCCTTCGTTAAACATAGTTTCTAAATATATGTCGAAAAATTTAAAAAATTTTACTAAGATTTAAGACCGACAAAGTGCATGGCCTCCTTAAGCGTCCCGACAGTTGTAGTGTTTTTCAAGCTGGAATAGAGACTTTATTTATGCACACAACCAAGCTATTCTGAAGACCTACGAAGCCAAACTCTACTGTGTCTGAGCACAATTTGAATTTGCGAATGAGCTTGTAAGCAGGGATCATGCCTTGAGGCATAGCTTTTCAGTATCTCACCGTCACACAATTTTCAATTTTCAGACCTTTTGATAAAATAATTTTTTTTGAGGATCTAAAATTATTTTCGTATAAAACTTCTGATATCTGATTTCACATTCTCGTAAAAAATGCAGTTTATTAATTTGCATGGATACGCCAAAAAGCTTGGTCTGGTAGAAAACGACCTATGCAGAAACAGAAACTGACTCTGATGTAAAAGAAGCTTTTGAATATAATCTATTTCATTGTCCAAAACTAGCTGGGAATAGATTGAAGATGCTTGTGCTTTCTTCATTTGCTCAATATTTTAGCTAGTACTAAACTGACTCATTTAAGACACAGCATTAACTGCGGGTACTTTGAAGCCGGAGGTAGCTCAGCGTCTATGTGAGCCATTCCCTACTACTTCTGGCCAAACTTAACTAGTCTCGAGATATTTATCAGTCTTTCATACTTACGGTCTCCAGATTTTAGTTCTGTAGCGAGCCCTATTAAATATTATATTTTTTTTATTCATTTACTCACGCATTGTATTATTTTATTCGCCATCAGTGTAAACTCTCAATTTATTAATCTCATAAGAAATGTACTAAGAACAGTTAAATACATATTTGGAATTATTTATTTATTTTGGTTCTCTCAATTTTACCTAATGTAATGTACATATATACTCAAAGTGTAACTTCAATTTTTAATCATATATAATATCATGCTCGATTGTGCTAAGATTCCTTCCAATCGAGACGTCAAGAAATAAAGGTCATTAAATCTTGCACTCGCTATTCTTTTTTTTCCGCCCTCTTCAAATTACAGTCGGCAATTAAGACTGAAGAAGACATTTTTGGCTCTTCAGGCTATTTGCTAGATTTTTTTTTGGAAATTATTATATAAAAGTTGTGAGGGCAGGTCTAGTCGCTTAAGCTGACTGACCTGGACCACTGTAAATCCTACCATTGACAATAATAACAAAGTCGCTTCTCTACAATTGGCGCCCAACATAAAAATCCACAATATCTACCGAGGAAGCTTGAAATTGAAGCTGAAATCATTGAAAGCATCACCACTCTTTGAACGCTGCATCATACATCTGTTGTTGTTTTAGCAGTGCACAATCATCGTGTTGTTGTTTCGGTGAATTACGGTTTTTCGGAGTGACGCTGTTGTTGTTGTTTGCCCATCGCTGCATTGTTGTAGTGCATACTGTTGCATACCGTT
>CAVNUY010000043.1:0-15347 GCA_963691655.1 Toxonevra muliebris | reverse complement strand
TTCGGAGTTAAAATTCGGAGTTAAAATTCGGAGTTAAAATTCGGAGTTAAAATTCGGAGTTAAAATTCGGAGTTAAAATTCGGAGTTAAATTTCGGAATTAAAATTCGGAATTAAAATTCGGAGTTAAAATTCGGAGTTAAAATTCGGAGTTAAAATTCGGAGTTAAAATTCGGATTAAATTTCGGAATTAAAATTCGGAATTAAAATTCGGAGTTAAAATTCGGAGTTAAAATTCGGAGTTAAAATTCGGAGTTAAAATTCGGAATTAAATTTCGGAATTAAAATTCGGAATTAAAATTCGGAGTTAAAATTCGGAGTTAAAATTCGGAATTAAATTTCGGAGTTAAAATTCGGAATTAAAATTCGGAATTAAAATTCGGAGTTAAAATTCGGAGTTAAAATTCGGAGTTAAAATTCGGAGTTAAAATTCGGAGTTAAAATTCGGAGTTAAAATTCGGAGTTAAAATTCGGAGTTAAATTTCGGAATTAAAATTCGGAATTAAAATTCGGAGTTAAAATTCGGAGTTAAAATTCGGAGTTAAAATTCGGAGTTAAATTTCGGAATTAAAATTCGGAATTAAAAGTCGGAGTTAAAATTCGGAGTTAAAATTCGGAGTTAAAATTCGGAATTAAAATTCGGAATTAAATTTCGGAGTTAAAATTCGGAGTTAAAATTCGGAGTTAAAATTCGGAGTTAAAATTCGGAGTTAAAATTCGGAGTTAAAATTCGGAGTTAAAATTCGGAATTAAAATTCGGAGTTAAAATTCGGAGTTAAAATTCGGAGTTAAAATTCGGAGTTAAAATTCGGAGTTAAAATTCGGAGTTAAAATTCGGAGTTAAAATTCGGAGTTAAATTTCGGAATTAAAATTCGGAATTAAAATTCGGAGTTAAAATTCGGAGTTAAAATTCGGAGTTAAAATTCGGAGTTAAAATTCGGAGTTAAAATTCGGAGTTAAAATTCGGAGTTAAAATTCGGAGTTAAAATTCGGAGTTAAAATTCGGAGTTAAAATTCGGAGTTAAAATTCGGAGTTAAAATTCGGAGTTAAAATTCGGAGTTAAAATTCGGAGTTAAAATTCGGAGTTAAAATTCGGAATTAAAATTCGGAATTAAAATTCGGAATTAAAATTCGGAATAAAAATTCGGAGTTAAAATTCGGAGTTAAAATTCGGAGTTAAAATTCGGAGTTAAAATTCGGAGTTAAAATTCGGAATTAAAATTCGGAATTAAAATTCGGAATTAAAATTCGGAATTAAAATTCGGAGTTAAAATTCGGAGTTAAAATTCGGAGTTAAAATTCGGAGTTAAAATTCGGAGTTAAAATTCGGAGTTAAAATTCGGAATTAAATTTCGGAATTAAAATTCGGAATTAAAATTCGGAGTTAAAATTCGGAGTTAAAATTCGGAATTAAATTTCGGAGTTAAAATTCGGAATTAAAATTCGGAATTAAAATTCGGAGTTAAAATTCGGAGTTAAAATTCGGAGTTAAAATTCGGAGTTAAAATTCGGAGTTAAAATTCGGAGTTAAAATTCGGAGTTAAAATTCGGAGTTAAAATTCGGAGTTAAATTTCGGAATTAAAATTCGGAATTAAAATTCGGAGTTAAAATTCGGAGTTAAAATTCGGAATTAAAATTCGGAATTAAAATTCGGAGTTAAAATTCGGAGTTAAAATTCGGAGTTAAAATTCGGAATTAAAATTCGGAATTAAAATTCGGTGTTAAAATTCGGAGTTAAAATTCGGAGTTAAAATTCGGAGTTAAAATTCGGAGTTAAATTTCGGAATTAAAATTCGGAATTAAAATTCGGAGTTAAAATTCGGAGTTAAAATTCGGAGTTAAAATTCGGAGTTAAAATTCGGAGTTAAAATTCGGAATTAAAATTCGGAATTAAAATTCGGAGTTAAAATTCGGAGTTAAAATTCGGAGTTAAAATTCGGAGTTAAAATTCGGAGTTAAAATTCGGAATTAAAATTCGGAATTAAAATTCGGAGTTAAAATTCGGAGTTAAAATTCGGAGTTAAAATTCGGAGTTAAAATTCGGAGTTAAATTTCGGAATTAAAATTCGGAATTAAAATTCGGAGTTAAAATTCGGAGTTAAAATTCGGAGTTAAATTTCGGAATTAAAATTCGGAATTAAAATTCGGAGTTAAAATTCGGAGTTAAAATTCGGAGTTAAAATTCGGAGTTAAAATTCGGAGTTAAAATTCGGAATTAAAATTCGGAATTAAAATTCGGAGTTAAAATTCGGAGTTAAAATTCGGAGTTAAAATTCGGAGTTAAATTTCGGAATTAAAATTCGGAATTAAAATTCGGAGTTAAAATTCGGAGTTAAAATTCGGAGTTAAAATTCGGAGTTAAAATTCGGAGTTAAAATTCGGAGTTAAATTTCGGAATTAAAATTCGGAGTTAAAATTCGGAGTTAAAATTCGGAGTTAAAATTCGGAGTTAAAATTCGGAATTAAAATTCGGAATTAAAATTCGGAATTAAAATTCGGAATTAAAATTCGGAGTTAAAATTCGGAGTTAAAATTCGGAGTTAAAATTCGGAGTTAAATTTCGGAATTAAAATTCGGAATTAAAATTCGGAGTTAAAATTCGGAGTTAAAATTCGGAGTTAAAATTCGGAATTAAAATTCGGAATTAAAATTCGGAATTAAAATTCGGAATTAAAATTCGGAGTTAAAATTCGGAGTTAAAATTCGGAGTTAAAATTCGGAATTAAATTTCGGAATTAAAATTCGGAATTAAAATTCGGAGTTAAAATTCGGAGTTAAAATTCGGAGTTAAATTTCGGAATTAAAATTCGGAGTTAAAATTCGGAGTTAAAATTCGGAGTTAAAATTCGGAGTTAAAATTCGGAGTTAAAATTCGGAGTTAAATTTCGGAATTAAAATTCGGAGTTAAAATTCGGAGTTAAAATTCGGAGTTAAAATTCGGAGTTAAAATTCGGAATTAAAATTCGGAATTAAAATTCGGAATTAAAATTCGGAGTTAAAATTCGGAGTTAAAATTCGGAGTTAAAATTCGGAGTTAAATTTCGGAATTAAAATTCGGAGTTAAAATTCGGAGTTAAAATTCGGAGTTAAAATTCGGAGTTAAATTTCGGAATTAAAATTCGGAATTAAAATTCGGAATTAAAATTCGGAATTAAAATTCGGAGTTAAAATTCGGAGTTAAAATTCGGAGTTAAAATTCGGAATTAAATTTCGGAATTAAAATTCGGAATTAAAATTCGGAGTTAAAATTCGGAGTTAAAATTCGGAGTTAAATTTCGGAATTAAAATTCGGAGTTAAAATTCGGAATTAAAATTCGGAATTAAAATTCGGAGTTAAAATTCGGAGTTAAAATTCGGAGTTAAAATTCGGAGTTAAATTTCGGAATTAAAATTCGGAATTAAAATTCGGAGTTAAAATTCGGAGTTAAAATTCGGAGTTAAAATTCGAATTTTTAAAAAATTCGGAGTTAAATTTCGTAATTAAATTCGAGAATCTATACATAGGATGTTAAAGGTATCCGAGAGTTAAATTCGGAGTTAAAATTCGGAAGTTAAAATTCGGAATTAAAATTCGGAATTAAAATTCGGAGTTAAAATTCGGAGTTAAAATTCGGAGTTAAAATTCGGAGTTAAATTTCGGAATTAAAATTCGGAGTTAAAATTCGGAATTAAAATTCGGAATTAAAATTCGGAGTTAAAATTCGGAGTTAAAATTCGGAGTTAAAATTCGGAGTTAAAATTCGGAATTAAAATTCGGAATTAAAATTCGGAGTTAAAATTCGGAGTTAAAATTCGGAGTTAAAATTCGGAGTTAAAATTCGGAGTATAAAATTCGGAATTATCGAGTTAAAAATTCGTGAGTTAAAATTCGGAGTTAAAATTCGGAGTTAAAATTCGGAGTTAAAATTCGGAGTTAAATTTCGGAATTAAAATTCGGAATTAAAATTCGGAGTTAAAATTCGGAGTTAAAATTCGGAGTTAAAATTCGGAGTTAAAATTCGGAGTTAAAATTCGGAATTAAAATTCGGAATTAAAATTCGGAGTTAAAATTCGGAGTTAAAATTCGGAGTTAAAATTCGGAATTAAAATTCGGAATTAAAATTCGGAGTTAAAATTCGGAGTTAAAATTCGGAGTTAAAATTCGGAGTTAAAATTCGGAATTAAAATTCGGAATTAAAATTCGGAGTTAAAATTCGGAGTTAAAATTCGGAGTTAAAATTCGGAGTTAAAATTCGGAGTTAAAATTCGGAGTTAAATTTCGGAATTAAAATTCGGAGTTAAAATTCGGAGTTAAAATTCGGAGTTAAAAATTTTTTCGGAGTTAAAATTCGGAGTTAAAATTCGGAATTAAAATTCGGAATTAAAATTCGGAATTAAAATTCGGAGTTAAAATTCGGAGTTAAAATTCGGAGTTAAATTTCGGAATTAAAATTCGGAATTAAAATTCGGAGTTAAAATTCGGAGTTAAAATTCGGAGTTAAAATTCGGAGTTAAAATTCGGAGTTAAAATTCGGAATTAAAATTCGGAATTAAAATTCGGAGTTAAAATTCGGAGTTAAAATTCGGAGTTAAAATTCGGAGTTAAAATTCGGAGTTAAAATTCGGAATTAAAATTCGGAATTAAAATTCGGAGTTAAAATTCGGAGTTAAAATTCGGAGTTAAAATTCGGAGTTAAAATTCGGAGTTAAATTTCGGAATTAAAATTCGGAATTAAAATTCGGAGTTAAAATTCGGAGTTAAAATTCGGAGTTAAATTTCGGAATTAAAATTCGGAATTAAAATTCGGAGTTAAAATTCGGAGTTAAAATTCGGAGTTAAAATTCGGAGTTAAAATTCGGAGTTAAAATTCGGAATTAAAATTCGGAATTAAAATTCGGAGTTAAAATTCGGAGTTAAAATTCGGAGTTAAAATTCGGAGTTAAATTTCGGAATTAAAATTCGGAATTAAAATTCGGAGTTAAAATTCGGAGTTAAAATTCGGAGTTAAAATTCGGAGTTAAAATTCGGAGTTAAAATTCGGAGTTAAATTTCGGAATTAAAATTCGGAGTTAAAATTCGGAGTTAAAATTCGGAGTTAAAATTCGGAGTTAAAATTCGGAATTAAAATTCGGAATTAAAATTCGGAATTAAAATTCGGAATTAAAATTCGGAGTTAAAATTCGGAGTTAAAATTCGGAGTTAAAATTCGGAGTTAAATTTCGGAATTAAAATTCGGAATTAAAATTCGGAGTTAAAATTCGGAGTTAAAATTCGGAGTTAAAATTCGGAATTAAAATTCGGAATTAAAATTCGGAATTAAAATTCGGAATTAAAATTCGGAGTTAAAATTCGGAGTTAAAATTCGGAGTTAAAATTCGGAATTAAATTTCGGAATTAAAATTCGGAATTAAAATTCGGAGTTAAAATTCGGAGTTAAAATTCGGAGTTAAATTTCGGAATTAAAATTCGGAGTTAAAATTCGGAGTTAAAATTCGGAGTTAAAATTCGGAGTTAAAATTCGGAGTTAAAATTCGGAGTTAAATTTCGGAATTAAAATTCGGAGTTAAAATTCGGAGTTAAAATTCGGAGTTAAAATTCGGAGTTAAAATTCGGAATTAAAATTCGGAATTAAAATTCGGAATTAAAATTCGGAGTTAAAATTCGGAGTTAAAATTCGGAGTTAAAATTCGGAGTTAAATTTCGGAATTAAAATTCGGAGTTAAAATTCGGAGTTAAAATTCGGAGTTAAAATTCGGAGTTAAATTTCGGAATTAAAATTCGGAATTAAAATTCGGAATTAAAATTCGGAATTAAAATTCGGAGTTAAAATTCGGAGTTAAAATTCGGAGTTAAAATTCGGAATTAAATTTCGGAATTAAAATTCGGAATTAAAATTCGGAGTTAAAATTCGGAGTTAAAATTCGGAGTTAAATTTCGGAATTAAAATTCGGAGTTAAAATTCGGAATTAAAATTCGGAATTAAAATTCGGAGTTAAAATTCGGAGTTAAAATTCGGAGTTAAAATTCGGAGTTAAATTTCGGAATTAAAATTCGGAATTAAAATTCGGAGTTAAAATTCGGAGTTAAAATTCGGAGTTAAAATTCGGAGTTAAATTTCGGAATTAAAATTCTGAATTAAAATTCGGAGTTAAATTTCGTAATTAAAATTCGGAATTAAAATTCGGATTTAAAATTCGGAGTTAAAATTCGGAGTTAAAATTCGGAGTTAAAATTCGGAATTAAAATTCGGAGTTAAAATTCGGAGTTAAAATTCGGAGTTAAAATTCGGAGTTAAAATTCGGAGTTAAATTTCGGAATTAAAATTCGGAGTTAAAATTCGGAATTAAAATTCGGAATTAAAATTCGGAGTTAAAATTCGGAGTTAAAATTCGGAGTTAAAATTCGGAGTTAAATTTCGGAATTAAAATTCGGAATTAAAATTCGGAGTTAAAATTCGGAGTTAAAATTCGGAGTTAAAATTCGGAGTTAAAATTCGGAGTTAAAATTCGGAGTTAAAATTCGGAGTCAAAATTCGGAGTTAAAATTCGGAGTTAAAATTCGGAGTTAAAATTCGGAGTTAAATTTCGGAATTAAAATTCGGAATTAAAATTCGGAGTTAAAATTCGGAGTTAAAATTCGGAGTTAAAATTCGGAGTTAAAATTCGGAGTTAAATTTCGGAATTAAAATTCGGAATTAAAATTCGGAGTTAAAATTCGGAGTTAAAATTCGGAATTAAATTTCGGAATTAAAATTCGGAATTAAAATTCGGAGTTAAAATTCGGAGTTAAAATTCGGAATTAAATTTCGGAGTTAAAATTCGGAATTAAAATTCGGAATTAAAATTCGGAGTTAAAATTCGGAGTTAAAATTCGGAGTTAAAATTCGGAGTTAAAATTCGGAGTTAAAATTCGGAGTTAAATTTCGGAATTAAAATTCGGAGTTAAAATTCGGAGTTAAAATTCGGAGTTAAAATTCGGAGTTATAATTCGGAGTTAAAATTCGGAATTAAAATTCGGAATTAAAATTCGGAATTAAAATTCGGAGTTAAAATTCGGAGTTAAAATTCGGAGTTAAAATTCGGAGTTAAAATTCGGAGTTAAAATTCGGAGTTAAAATTCGGAGTTAAAATTCGGAGTTAAAATTCGGAATTAAAATTCGGAATTAAAATTCGGAATTAAAATTCGGAATTAAAATTCGGAGTTAAAATTCGGAGTTAAAATTCGGAGTTAAAATTCGGAGTTAAATTTCGGAATTAAAATTCGGAATTAAAATTCGGAGTTAAAATTCGGAGTTAAAATTCGGAGTTAACATTCGGAGTTAAAATTCGGAGTTAAAATTCGGAGTTAAATTTCGGAATTAAAATTCGGAATTAAAATTCGGAATTAAAATTCGGAGTTAAAATTCGGAGTTAAAATTCGGAGTTAAAATTCGGAATTAAATTTCGGAATTAAAATTCGGAATTAAAATTCGGAGTTAAAATTCGGAGTTAAAATTCGGAGTTAAATTTCGGAATTAAAATTCGGAATTAAAATTCGGAATTAAAATTCGGAATTAAAATTCGGAGTTAAAATTCGGAGTTAAAATTCGGAGTTAAAATTCGGAGTTAAATTTCGGAATTAAAATTCGGAATTAAAATTCGGAGTTAAAATTCGGAGTTAAAATTCGGAGTTAAATTTCGGAATTAAAATTCGGAATTAAAATTCGGAGTTAAATTTCGGAATTAAAATTCGGAATTAAAATTCGGAATTTAAATTCGGAGTTAAAATTCGGAGTTAAAATTCGGAGTTAAAATTCGGAATTAAAATTCGGAGTTAAAATTCGGAGTTAAAATTCGGAGTTAAAATTCGGAGTTAAAATTCGGAGTTAAAATTCGGAATTAAAATTCGGAATTAAAATTCGGAATTAAAATTCGGAGTTAAAATTCGGAGTTAAAATTCGGAGTTAAAATTCGGAGTTAAAATTCGGAGTTAGAATTCGGAGTTAAAATTCGGAGTTAAAATTCGGAGTTAAAATTCGGAGTTAAAATTCGGAGTTAAATTTCGGAATTAAAATTCGGAATTAAAATTCGGAGTTAAAATTCGGAGTTAAAATTCGGAGTTAAAATTCGGAGTTAAAATTCGGAGTTAAAATTCGGAGTTAAATTTCGGAATTAAAATTCGGAATTAAAATTCGGAGTTAAAATTCGGAGTTAAAATTCGGAGTTAAAATTCGGAATTAAATTTCGGAATTAAAATTCGGAATTAAAATTCGGAGTTAAAATTCGGAGTTAAAATTCGGAATTAAATTTCGGAGTTAAAATTCGGAATTAAAATTCGGAATTAAAATTCGGAGTTAAAATTCGGAGCTAAAATTCGGAGTTAAAATTCGGAGTTGAAATTCGGAGTTAAAATTCGGAGTTAAAATTCGGAGTTAAAATTCGGAGTTAAAATTCGGAGTTAAAATTCGGAGTTAAAATTCGGAGTTAAATTTCGGAATTAAAATTCGGAATTAAAATTCGGAGTTAAAATTCGGAGTTAAAATTCGGAGTTAAAATTCGGAGTTAAAATTCGGAGTTAAATTTCGGAATTAAAATTCGGAATTAAAATTCGGAATTAAAATTCGGAGTTAAAATTCGGAGTTAAAATTCGGAGTTAAAATTCGGAGTTAAAATTCGGAGTTAAAATTCGGAGTTAAAATTCGGAGTTAAAATTCGGAATTAAAATTCGGAATTAAAATTCGGAATTAAAATTCGGAGTTAAAATTCGGAGATAAAATTCGGAGTTAAAATTCGGAGTTAAAATTCGGAGTTAAAATTCGGAGTTAAAATTCGGAGTTAAAATTCGGAGTTAAAATTCGGAATTAAAATTCGGAATTAAAATTCGGAATTAAAATTCGGAGTTAAAATTCGGAGTTAAAATTCGGAGTTAAAATTCGGAGTTAAATTTCGGAATTAAAATTCGGAATTAAAATTCGGAGTTAAAATTCGGAGTTAAAATTCGGAGTTAAAATTCGGAGTTAAAATTCGGAGTTAAAATTCGGAGTTAAAATTCGGAGTTAAATTTCGGAATTAAAATTCGGAATTAAAATTCGGAATTAAAATTCGGAGTTAAAATTCGGAGTTAAAATTCGGAGTTAAAATTCGGAATTAAAATTCGGAGCTAAAATTCGGAGTTAAAATTCGGAGTTAAAATTCGGAGTTAAAATTCGGAGTTAAAATTCGGAGTTAAAATTCGGAGTTAAATTTCGGAATTAAAATTCGGAGTTAAAATTCGGAATTAAAATTCGGAGTTAAAATTCGGAGTTAAAATTCGGAGTTAAAATTCGGAGTTAAAATTCGGAATTAAATTTCGGAATTAAAATTCGGAATTAAAATTCGGAGTTAAAATTCGGAGTTAAAATTCGGAATTAAATTTCGGAGTTAAAATTCGGAATTAAAATTCGGAATTAAAATTCGGAGTTAAAATTCGGAGTTAAAATTCGGAGTTAAAATTCGGAGTTAAAATTCGGAGTTAAAATTCGGAGTTAAAATTCGGAGTTAAAATTCGGAGTTAAAATTCGGAGTTAAAATTCGGAGTTAAAATTCGGAGTTAAAATTCGGAGTTAAATTTCGGAATTAAAATTCGGAATTAAAATTCGGAATTAAAATTCGGAATTAAAATTCGGAGTTAAAATTCGGAGTTAAAATTCGGAGTTAAAATTCGGAGTTAAAATTCGGAGTTAAAATTCGGAGTTAAAATTCGGAATTAAAATTCGGAATTAAAATTCGGAATTAAAATTCGGAGTTAAAATTCGGAGTTAAAATTCGGAGTTAAAATTCGGAGTTAAAATTCGGAGTTAAAATTCGGAGTTAAAATTCGGAGTTAAAATTCGGAGTTAAATTTCGGAATTAAAATTCGGAATTAAAATTCGGAGTTAAAATTCGGAGTTAAAATTCGGAGTTAAAATTCGGAGTTAAAATTCGGAGTTAAAATTCGGAGTTAAATTTCGGAATTAAAATTCGGAATTAAAATTCGGAGTTAAAATTCGGAGTTAAAATTCGGAGTTAAATTTCGGAATTAAAATTCGGAGTTAAATTTCGGAATTAAAATTCGGGATTAAAATTCGGAATTAAAATTCGGAATTAAAATTCGGAATTAAAATTCGGAGTTAAAATTCGGAGTTAAAATTCGGAGTTAAAATTCGGAGTTAAAATTCGGAGTTAAAATTCGGAGTTAAAATTCGGAGTTAAAATTCGGAGTTAAAATTCGGAGTTAAAATTCGGAATTAAAATTCGGAATTAAAATTCGGAATTAAAATTCGGAGTTAAAATTCGGAGTTAAAATTCGGAGTTAAAATTCGGAGTTAAAATTCGGAGTTAAAATTCGGAGTTAAAATTCGGAGTTAAAATTCGGAGTTAAAATTCGGAGTTAAAATTCGGAGTTAAAATTCGGAGTTAAAATTCGGAGTTAAAATTCGGAGTTAAAATTCGGAATTAAATTTCGGAATTAAATTTCGGAATTAACATTCGGAGTTAAAATTCGGAGTTAAAATTCGGAATTAAATTTCGGAGTTAAAATTCGGAATTAAAATTCGGAATTAAAATTCGGAGTTAAAATTCGGAGTTAAAATTCGGAGTTCAAATTCGGAGTTAAAATTCGGAGTTAAAATTCGGAGTTAAAATTCGGAGTTAAAATTCGGAGTTAAAATTCGGAGTTAAAATTCGGAGTTAAAATTCGGAGTTAAAATTCGGAGTTAAAATTCGGTTTTAAATTTCGGAATTAAAATTCGGAATTAAAATTCGGAGTTAAAATTCGGAGTTAAAATTCGGAGTTAAAATTCGGAGTTAAAATTCGGAGTTAAATTTCGGAATTAAAATTCGGAATTAAAATTCGGAGTTAAAATTCGGAGTTAAAATTCGGAGTTAAAATTCGGAGTTAAAATTCGGAGTTAAAATTCGGAGTTAAATTTCGGAATTAAAATTCGGAATTAAAATTCGGAATTAAAATTCGGAGTTAAAATTCGGAGTTAAAATTCGGAGTTAAAATTCGGAATTAAAATTCGGAGTTAAAATTCGGAGTTAAAATTCGGAGTTAAAATTCGGAGTTAAAATTCGGAGTTAAAATTCGGAGTTAAATTTCGGAATTAAAATTCGGAATTAAAATTCGGAGTTAAAATTCGGAGTTAAAATTCGGAGTTAAAATTCGGAGTTAAAATTCGGAGTTAAAATTCGGAGTTAAAATTCGGAGTTAAAATTCGGAGTTAAAATTCGGAGTTAAAATTCGGAGTTAAATTTCGGAATTAAAATTCGGAATTAAAATTCGGAGTTAAAATTCGGAGTTAAAATTCGGAGTTAAATTTCGGAATTAAAATTCGGAATTAAAATTCGGAGTTAAAATTCGGAGTTAAAATTCGGAGTTAAAATTCGGAGTTAAAATTCGGAGTTAAAATTCGGAGTTAAAATTTCGGAGTTAAAATTCGGAGTTAAAATTCGGAATTAAAATTCGGAATTAAAATTCGGAATTAAAATTCGGAGTTAAAATTCGGAGTTAAAATTCGGAGTTAAAATTCGGAGTTAAAATTCGGAGTTAAATTTCGGAATTAAAATTCGGAGTTAAAATTCGGAGTTAAAATTCGGAGTTAAAATTCGGAGTTAAAATTCGGAGTTAAATTCGGAATTAAAATTCGGAATTAAAATTCGGAGTTAAAATTCGGAGTTAAAATTCGGAGTTAAAATTCGGAGTTAAAATTCGGAGTTAAAATTCGGAGTTAAAATTCGGAATTAAAATTCGGAATTAAAATTCGGAATTAAAATTCGGAATTAAAATTCGGAGTTAAAATTCGGAGTGAAAATTCGGAGTTAAAATTCGGAGTTAAATTTCGGAATTAAAATTCGGAATTAAAATTCGGAGTTAAAATTCGGAGTTAAAATTCGGAGTTAAAATTCGGAGTTAAAATTCGGAGTTAAAATTCGGAGTTAAATTTCGGAATTAAAATTCGGAATTAAAATTCGGAGTTAAAATTCGGAGTTAAAATTCGGAGTTAAAATTCGGAGTTAAAATTCGGAGTTAAAATTCGGAGTTAAATTTCGGAATTAAAATTCGGAATTAAAATTCGGAATTAAAATTCGGAGTTAAAATTCGGAGTTAAAATTCGGAGTTAAAATTCGGAATTAAATTTCGGAATTAAAATTCGGAATTAAAATTCGGAGTTAAAATTCGGAGTTAAAATTCGGAGTTAAATTTCGGAATTAAAATTCGGAATTAAAATTCGGAGTTAAAATTCGGAGTTAAAATTCGGAGTTAAATTTCGGAATTAAAATTCGGAGTTAAATTTCGGAATTAAAATTCGGAATTAAAATTCGGAATTAAAATTCGGAATTAAAATTCGGAATTAAAATTCGGAGTTAAAATTCGGAGTTAAAATTCGGAGTTAAAATTCGGAGTTAAAATTCGGAGTTAAAATTCGGAGTTAAAATTCGGAGTTAAAATTCGGAGTTAAAATTCGGAGTTAAAATTCGGAATTAAAATTCGGAATTAAAATTCGGAATTAAAATTCGGAGTTAAAATTCGGAGTTAAAATTCGGAGTTAAAATTCGGAGTTAAAATTCGGAGTTAAAATTCGGAGTTAAAATTCGGAGTTAAAATTCGGAGTTAAAATTCGGAGTTAAAATTCGGAGTTAAAATTCGGAGTTAAAATTCGGAGTTAAAATTCGGAGTTAAAATTCGGAGTTAAAATTCGGAGTTAAAATTCGGAGTTAAAATTCGGAGTTAAAATTCGGAGTTAAATTCGGAATTAAAATTCGGAATTAAAATTCGGAGTTAAAATTCGGAGTTAAAATTCGGAGTTAAAATTCGGAGTTAAAATTCGGAATTAAATTTCGGAATTAAATTTCGGAATTAAAATTCGGAGTTAAAATTCGGAGTTAAAATTCGGAATTAAATTTCGGAGTTAAAATTCGGAATTAAAATTCGGAATTAAAATTCGGAGTTAAAATTCGGAGTTAAAATTCGGAGTTCAAATTCGGAGTTAAAATTCGGAGTTAAAATTCGGAGTTAAAATTCGGAGTTAAAATTCGGAGTTAAAATTCGGAGTTAAAATTCGGAGTTAAAATTCGGAGTTAAAATTCGGAGTTAAATTTCGGAATTAAAATTCGGAATTAAAATTCGGAGTTAAAATTCGGAGTTAAAATTCGGAGTTAAAATTCGGAGTTAAATTTCGGAATTAAAATTCGGAATTAAAATTCGGAGTTAAAATTCGGAGTTAAAATTCGGAGTTAAAATTCGGAGTTAAAATTCGGAGTTAAAATTCGGAGTTAAAATTCGGAGTTAAAATTCGGAGTTAAAATTCGGAGTTAAAATTCGGAGTTAAAATTCGGAGTTAAAATTCGGAGTTAAAATTCGGAGTTAAAATTCGGAATTAAAATTCGGAGTTAAAATTCGGAGTTAAAATTCGGAGTTAAAATTCGGAGTTAAAATTCGGAGTTAAAATTCGGAGTTAAATTTCGGAATTAAAATTCGGAATTAAAATTCGGAGTTAAAATTCGGAGTTAAAATTCGGAGTTAAAATTCGGAGTTAAAATTCGGAGTTAAAATTCGGAGTTAAAATTCGGAGTTAAAATTCGGAGTTAAAATTCGGAGTTAAAATTCGGAGTTAAATTTCGGAATTAAAATTCGGAATTAAAATTCGGAGTTAAAATTCGGAGTTAAAATTCGGAGTTAAAATTCGGAGTTAAATTTCGGAATTAAAATTCGGAATTAAAATTCGGAGTTAAAATTCGGAGTTAAAATTCGGAGTTAAAATTCGGAGTTAAAATTCGGAGTTAAATTTCGGAATTAAAATTCGGAATTAAAATTCGGAGTTAAAATTCGGAGTTAAAATTCGGAGTTAAAATTCGGAGTTAAAATTCGGAATTAAATTTCGGAATTAAAATTCGGAATTAAAATTCGGAGTTAAAATTCGGAGTTAAAATTCGGAATTAAATTTCGGAATTAAAATCGATAAATTCGGAATTAAAATTCGGAATTAAAATTCGGAGTTAAAATTCGGAGTTAAAATTCGGAGTTAAAATTCGGAGTTAAAATTCGGAGTTAAAATTCGGAGTTAAAATTCGGAGTTAAAATTCGGAGTTAAATTTCGGAATTAAAATTCGGAATTAAAATTCGGAGTTAAAATTCGGAGTTAAAATTCGGAGTTAAAATTCGGAGTTAAAATTCGGAGTTAAATTTCGGAATTAAAATTCGGAATTAAAATTCGGAGTTGGAGTTAAAATTCGGAGTTAAAATTCGGAGTTAAAATTCGGAGTTAAAATTCGGAATTAAAATTCGGAGTTAAAATTCGGAGTTAAAATTCGGAGTTAAAATTCGGAGTTAAAATTCGGAGTTAAATTCGGAATTAAAATTCGGAATTAAAATTCGGAGTTAAAATTCGGAGTTAAAATTCGGAGTTAAAATTCGGAGTTAAAATTCGGAGTTAAAATTCGGAGTTAAAATTCGGAGTTAAAATTCGGAGTTAAAATTCGGAGTTAAAATTCGGAGTTAAAATTCGGAGTTAAAATTCGGAGTTAAAATTCGGAGTTAAAATTCGGAGTTAAAATTCGGAGTTAAAATTCGGAGTTAAAATTCGGAGTTAAAATTCGGAGTTAAAATTCGGAGTTAAAATTCGGAGTTAAAATTCGGAGTTAAAATTCGGAATTAAAATTCGGAATTAAAATTCGGAGTTAAAATTCGGAGTTAAAATTCGGAGTTAAAATTCGGAGTTAAAATTCGGAGTTAAAATTCGGAGTTAAAATTCGGAGTTAAAATTCGGAGTTAAAATTCGGAATTAAAATTCGGAATTAAAATTCGAGTTAAAATTCGGGAATTAAAATTCGGAGTTAAAATTCGGAGTTAAAATTCGGAGTTAAAATTCGGAGTTAAAATTCGGAGTTAAAATTCGGAGTTAAAATTCGGAGTTAAAATTCGGAATTAAAATTCGGAATTAAAATTCGGAATTAAAATTCGGAAGTTAAAATTCGGAAGTTAAAATTCGGAGTTAAAATTCGGAGTTAAAATTCGGAGTTAAAATTCGGAGTTAAATTCGGAATTAAAATTCGGAATTAAAATTCGGAGTTAAAATTCGGAGTTAAAATTCGGAGTTAAAATTCGGAGTTAAAATTCGGAGTTAAAATTCGGAGTTAAAATTCGGAATTAAAATTCGGAATTAAAATTCGGAATTAAAATTCGGAGTTAAAATTCGGAGTTAAAATTCGGAGTTAAAATTCGGAATTAAAATTTCGGAATTAAAATTCGGAATTAAAATTCGGAGTTAAAATTCGGAGTTAAAATTCGGAGTTAAATTTCGGAATTAAAATTCGGAATTAAAATTCGGAATTAAAATTCGGAGTTAAAATTCGGAGTTAAAATTCGGAG
>CAVNUY010000042.1:0-20746 GCA_963691655.1 Toxonevra muliebris | reverse complement strand
GAATTTTAATTCCGAATTTTAACTCCGAATTTTAACTCCGAATTTTAACTCCGAATTTTAACTCCGAATTTTAACTCCGAATTTTAACTCCGAATTTTAATTCCGAATTTTAACTCCGAATTTTAACTCCGAATTTTAACTCCGAATTTTAACTCCGAATTTTAATTCCGAATTTTAAGTGCTCCGAATTTTAACTTCCGAATTTTAACTCCGAATTTTAACTCCGAATTTTAACTCCGAATTTTAACTCCGAATTTTAACTCCGAATTTTAATTCCGAATTTTTAATTCCGAATTTTAACTCCGAATTTTAACTCCGAATTTTAACTCCGAATTTTAACTCCGAATTTTAACTCCGAATTTTAATTCCGAATTTTAATTCCGAATTTTAATTCCGAATTTTAATTCCGAATTTTAACTCCGAATTTTAACTCCGAATTTTAACTCCGAATTTTAACTCCGAATTTTAATTCCGAATTTTAATTCCGAATTTTAATTCCGAATTTTAACTCCGAATTTTAACTCCGAATTTTAACTCGAATTTTAACTCCGAATTTTAACTCCGAATTTTAACTCCGAATTTTAACTCCGAATTTTAACTCCGAATTTTAACTCCGAATTTTAATTCCGAATTTCAATTCCGAAATTTAACTCCGAATTTTAACTCCGAATTTTAACTCCGAATTTTAACTCCGAATTTTAACTCCGAATTTTAACTCCGAATTTTAACTCCGAATTTTAACTCCGAATTTTAATTCCGAATTTTAATTCCGAAATTTAACTCCGAATTTTAACTCCGAATTTTAACTCCGAATTTTAACTCCGAAATTTAATTCCGAATTTTAACTCCGAATTTTAACTCCGAATTTTAACTCCGAATTTTAACTCCGAATTTTAAATCCGAATTTTAATTCCGAAATTTAATTCCGAAATTTAACTCCGAATTTTAACTCCGAATTTTAACTCCGAATTTTAACTCCGAATTTTAACTCCGAATTTTAATTCCGAATTTTAATTCCGAATTTTAATTCCGAATTTTAATTCCGAATTTTAATTCCGAATTTTAATTCCGAATTTTAACTCCGAATTTTAACTCCGAATTTTAACTCCGAATTTTAACTCCGAATTTTAACTCCGAATTTTAACTCCGAATTTTAACTCCGAATTTTAACTCCGAATTTTAACTCCGAATTTTAACTCCGAATTTTAACTCCGAATTTTAACTCCGAATTTTAACTCCGAATTTTAATTCCGAATTTTAATTCCGAAATTTAACTCCGAATTTTAACTCCGAATTTTAACTCCGAATTTTAACTCCGAATTTTAACTCCGAATTTTAACTCCGAATTTTAACTCCGAATTTTAACTCCGAATTTTAACTCCGAAATTTAATTCCGAATTTTAACTCCGAATTTTAACTCCGAATTTTAACTCCGAATTTTAACTCCGAATTTTAACTCCGAATTTTAATTCCGAAATTTAACTCCGAATTTTAACTCCGAATTTTAACTCCGAATTTTAACTCCGAATTTTAACTCCGAATTTTAACTCCGAATTTTAACTCCGAATTTTAACTCCGAATTTTAACTCCGAATTTTAACTCCGAATTTTAACTCCGAATTTTAATTCCGAATTTTAACTCCGAATTTTAACTCCGAATTTTAACTCCGAATTTTAACTCCGAATTTTAACTCCGAATTTTAACTCCGAATTTTAACTCCGAATTTTAACTCCGAATTTTAACTCCGAATTTTAATTCCGAATTTTAACTCCGAATTTTAACTCCGAATTTTAACTCCGAATTTTAACTCCGAATTTTAATTCCGAAATTTAACTCCGAATTTTAACTCCGAATTTTAACTCCGAATTTTAACTCCGAATTTTAACTCCGAATTTTAATTCCGAAATTTAACTCCGAATTTTAATTCCGAATTTTAATTCCGAATTTTAATTCCGAAATTTAACTCCGAATTTTAACTCCGAATTTTAACTCCGAATTTTAACTCCGAATTTTAATTCCGAATTTTAATTCCGAATTTTAATTCCGAATTTTAATTCCGAAATTTAACTCCGAATTTTAACTCCGAATTTTAACTCCGAATTTTAACTCCGAATTTTAACTCCGAATTTTAACTCCGAATTTTAATTCCGAATTTTAATTCCGAAATTTAACTCCGAATTTTAACTCCGAATTTTAACTCCGAATTTTAACTCCGAATTTTAATTCCGAATTTTAATTCCGAATTTTAATTCCGAATTTTAACTCCGAATTTTAACTCCGAATTTTAACTCCGAATTTTAACTCCGAATTTTAACTCCGAATTTTAACTCCGAATTTTAACTCCGAATTTTAATTCCGAATTTCAATTCCGAAATTTAACTCCGAATTTTAACTCCGAATTTTAACTCCGAATTTTAACTCCGAATTTTAACTCCGAATTTTAACTCCGAATTTTAACTCCGAATTTTAACTCCGAATTTTAATTCCGAATTTTAATTCCGAAATTTAACTCCGAATTTTAACTCCGAATTTTAACTCCGAATTTTAACTCCGAAATTTAATTCCGAATTTTAACTCCGAATTTTAACTCCGAATTTTAACTCCGAATTTTAACTCCGAATTTTAACTCCGAATTTTAATTCCGAAATTTAATTCCGAAATTTAACTCCGAATTTTAACTCCGAATTTTAACTCCGAATTTTAACTCCGAATTTTAACTCCGAATTTTAATTCCGAATTTTAATTCCGAATTTTAATTCCGAATTTTAATTCCGAATTTTAATTCCGAATTTTAATTCCGAATTTTAATTCCGAATTTTAACTCCGAATTTTAACTCCGAATTTTAACTCCGAATTTTAACTCCGAATTTTAACTCCGAATTTTAACTCCGAATTTTAACTCCGAATTTTAACTCCGAATTTTAACTCCGAATTTTAACTCCGAATTTTAACTCCGAATTTTAACTCCGAATTTTAATTCCGAATTTTAATTCCGAATTTTAATTCCGAAATTTAACTCCGAATTTTAACTCCGAATTTTAACTCCGAATTTTAACTCCGAATTTTAACTCCGAATTTTAACTCCGAATTTTAACTCCGAATTTTAACTCCGAATTTTAATTCCGAATTTTAACTCCGAATTTTAACTCCGAATTTTAACTCCGAATTTTAACTCCGAATTTTAACTCCGAATTTTAACTCCGAATTTTAACTCCGAATTTTAACTCCGAAATTTAGTTCCGAATTTTAACTCCGAATTTTAACTCCGAATTTTAACTCCGAATTTTAACTCCGAATTTTAATTCCGAATTTTAATTCCGAAATTTAACTCCGAATTTTAACTCCGAATTTTAACTCCGAATTTTAACTCCGAATTTTAATTCCGAATTTTAATTCCGAAATTTAACTCCGAATTTTAACTCCGAATTTTAACTCCGAATTTTAACTCCGAATTTTAACTCCGAATTTTAACTCCGAATTTTAACTCCGAATTTTAACTCCGAATTTTAATTCCGAATTTTAATTCCGAAATTTAACTCCGAATTTTAACTCCGAATTTTAACTCCGAATTTTAACTCCGAATTTTAACTCCGAATTTTAACTCCGAATTTTAACTCCGAATTTTAACTCCGAATTTTAATTCCGAATTTTAACTCCGAATTTTAACTCCGAATTTTAACTCCGAATTTTAACTCCGAATTTTAACTCCGAATTTTAACTCCGAATTTTAATTCCGAAATTTAATTCCGAATTTTAACTCCGAATTTTAACTCCGAATTTTAACTCCGAATTTTAATTCCGAATTTTAATTCCGAAATTTAACTCCGAATTTTAACTCCGAATTTTAACTCCGAATTTTAACTCCGAATTTTAACTCCGAATTTTAATTCCGAATTTTAATTCCGAAATTTAACTCCGAATTTTAACTCCGAATTTTAACTCCGAATTTTAACTCCGAATTTTAACTCCGAATTTTAACTCCGAATTTTAACTCCGAATTTTAACTCCGAATTTTAACTCCGAATTTTAACTCCGAATTTTAACTCCGAATTTTAACTCCGAATTTTAACTCCGAATTTTAACTCCGAATTTTAATTCCGAAATTTAACTCCGAATTTTAACTCCGAATTTTAACTCCGAATTTTAACTCCGAATTTTAACTCCGAATTTTAATTCCGAATTTTAACTCCGAATTTTAACTCCGAATTTTAACTCCGAATTTTAATTCCGAATTTTAATTCCGAATTTTAATTCCGAATTTTAATTCCGAAATTTAACTCCGAATTTTAATTCCGAATTTTAATTCCGAAATTTAACTCCGAATTTTAACTCCGAATTTTAACTCCGAATTTTAATTCCGAATTTTAATTCCGAAATTTAACTCCGAATTTTAACTCCGAATTTTAACTCCGAATTTTAACTCCGAATTTTAATTCCGAATTTTAATTCCGAATTTTAATTCCGAATTTTAATTCCGAATTTTAACTCCGAATTTTAACTCCGAATTTTAACTCCGAATTTTAACTCCGAATTTTAACTCCGAATTTTAACTCCGAATTTTAACTCCGAATTTTAACTCCGAATTTTAACTCCGAATTTTAATTCCGAATTTTAATTCCGAATTTTAATTCCGAATTTTAACTCCGAATTTTAACTCCGAATTTTAACTCCGAATTTTAACTCCGAATTTTAATTCCGAATTTTAATTCCGAAATTTAACTCCGAATTTTAACTCCGAATTTTAACTCCGAATTTTAACTCCGAATTTTAATTCCGAATTTTAATTCCGAATTTTAATTCCGAATTTTAATTCCGAATTTTAATTCCGAAATTTAACTCCGAATTTTAACTCCGAATTTTAACTCCGAATTTTAACTCCGAATTTTAATTCCGAATTTTAATGCCGAATTTTAATTCCGAATTTTAACTCCGAATTTTAACTCCGAATTTTAACTCCGAATTTTAACTCCGAATTTTAACTCCGAATTTTAATTCCGAATTTTAATTCCGAAATTTAACTCCGAATTTTAACTCCGAATTTTAACTCCGAATTTTAATTCCGAATTTTAATTCCGAAATTTAACTCCGAATTTTAACTCCGAATTTTAACTCCGAATTTTAACTCCGAATTTTAATTCCGAATTTTAATTCCGAATTTTAATTCCGAATTTTAATTCCGAAATTTAACTCCGAATTTTAACTCCGAATGTTAACTCCGAATTTTAATTCCGAATTTTAATTCCGAAATTTAATTCCGAATTTTAACTCCGAATTTTAACTCCGAATTTTAACTCCGAATTTTAATTCCGAATTTTAATTCCGAATTTTAATTCCGAAATTTAACTCCGAATTTTAACTCCGAATTTTAACTCCGAATTTTAACTCCGAATTTTAACTCTGAATTTTAACTCCGAATTTTAACTCCGAATTTTAACTCCGAATTTTAATTCCGAATTTTAATTCCGAAATTTAACTCCGAATTTTAACTCCGAATTTTAACTCCGAATTTTAACTCCGAATTTTAATTCCGAATTTTAATTCCGAATTTTAATTCCGAATTTTAACTCCGAATTTTAACTCCGAATTTTAACTCCGAATTTTAACTCCGAATTTTAACTCCGAATTTTAACTCCGAATTTTAACTCCGAATTTTAACTCCGAATTTTAACTCCGAATTTTAATTCCGAATTTTAATTCCGAATTTTAATTCCGAATTTTAACTCCGAATTTTAACTCCGAATTTTAACTCCGAATTTTAACTCCGAATTTTAATTCCGAATTTTAATTCCGAATTTTAATTCCGAATTTTAATTCCGAAATTTAACTCCGAATTTTAACTCCGAATTTTAACTCCGAATTTTAATTCCGAATTTTAATTCCGAATTTTAATTCCGAATTTTAATTCCGAATTTTAACTCCGAATTTTAACTCCGAATTTTAACTCCGAATTTTAACTCCGAATTTTAACTCCGAATTTTAATTCCGAATTTTAATTCCGAATTTTAACTCCGAATTTTAACTCCGAATTTTAACTCCGAATTTTAACTCCGAATTTTAACTCCGAATTTTAACTCCGAATTTTAACTCCGAATTTTAACTCCGAATTTTAATTCCGAATTTTAATTCCGAAATTTAACTCCGAATTTTAACTCCGAATTTTAACTCCGAAACTCCGAATTTTAACTCCGAATTTTAACTCCGAATTTTAACTCCGAATTTTAACTCCGAATTTTAACTCCGAATTTTAACTCCGAATTTTAACTCCGAATTTTAACTCCGAATTTTAACTCCGAATTTTAATTCCGAATTTTAATTCCGAATTTTAACTCCGAAATTTAACTCCGAATTTTAACTCCGAATTTTAACTCCGAATTTTAATTCCGAATTTTAATTCCGAATTTTAACTCCGAATTTTAACTCCGAATTTTAACTCCGAATTTTAACTCCGAATTTTAATTCCGAATTTTAATTCCGAAATTTAACTCCGAATTTTAACTCCGAATTTTAACTCCGAATTTTAATTCCGAATTTTAACTCCGAATTTTAACTCCGAATTTTAACTCCGAATTTTAACTCCGAATTTTAATCAAATTCCGAATTTTAATTCCGAAATTTAACTCCGAATTTTAACTCCGAATTTTAACTCCGAATTTTAACTCCGAATTTTAATTCCGAATTTTAACTCCGAATTTTAACTCCGAATTTTAACTCCGAATTTTAACTCCGAATTTTAACTCCGAATTTTAACTCCGAATTTTAATTCCGAATTTTAACTCCGAATTTTAACTCCGAATTTTAATTCCGAATTTTAACTCCGAATTTTAACTCCGAATTTTAACTCCGAATTTTAATTCCGAATTTTAATTCCGAATTTTAATTCCGAATTTTAACTCCGAATTTTAACTCCGAATTTTAATTCCGAATTTTAACTCCGAATTTTAACTCCGAATTTTAACTCCGAAATTTAACTCCGAATTTTAACTCCGAATTTTAACTCCGAATTTTAACTCCGAATTTTAACTCCGAATTTTAACTCCGAATTTTAACTCCGAATTTTAACTCCGAATTTTAACTCCGAATTTTAACTCCGAATTTTAACTCCGAATTTTAATTCCGAATTTTAATTCCGAATTTTAACTCCGAAATTTAATTCCGAATTTTAACTCCGAATTTTAACTCCGAATTTTAATTCCGAATTTTAATTCCGAAATTTAATTCCGAATTTTAACTCCGAATTTTAACTCCGAATTTTAACTCCGAATTTTAACTCCGAATTTTAATTCCGAATTTTAATTCCGAAATTTAACTCCGAATTTTAACTCCGAATTTTAACTCCGAATTTTAACTCCGAATTTTAACTCCGAATTTTAACTCCGAATTTTAATTCCGAATTTTAATTCCGAATTTTAACTCCGAATTTTAACTCCGAATTTTAACTCCGAATTTTAACTCCGAATTTTAACTCCGAATTTTAACTCTGAATTTTAATTCCGAATTTTAATTCCGAATTTTAACTCCGAATTTTAATTCCGAATTTTAATTCCGAAATTTAATTCCGAATTTTAACTCCGAATTTTAACTCCGAATTTTAACTCCGAATTTTAACTCCGAATTTTAATTCCGAAATTTAACTCCGAATTTTAACTCCGAATTTTAACTCCGAATTTTAACTCCGAATTTTAATTCCGAATTTTAATTCCGAATTTTAACTCCGAATTTTAACTCCGAATTTTAACTCCGAATTTTAACTCCGAATTTTAACTCCGAATTTTAACTCCGAATTTTAATTCCGAATTTTAATTCCGAAATTTAACTCCGAATTTTAACTCCGAATTTTAACTCCGAATTTTAACTCCGAATTTTAACTCCGAATTTTAACTCCGAATTTTAATTCCGAATTTTAACTCCGAATTTTAACTCCGAATTTTAACTCCGAATTTTAATTCCGAATTTTTTTTTAATTCCGAAATTTAACTCCGCAATTTTAATTCCGAATTTTAATTCCGAAATTTAACTCCGAATTTTAACTCCGAATTTTAACTCCGAATTTTAACTCCGAATTTTAATTCCGAATTTTAATTCCGAAATTTAACTCCGAATTTTAACTCCGAATTTTAACTCCGAATTTTAACTCCGAATTTTAATTCCGAATTTTAATTCCGAATTTTAATTCCGAATTTTAATTCCGAAATTTAACTCCGAATTTTAACTCCGAATTTTAACTCCGAATTTTAATTCCGAATTTTAATTCCGAAATTTAACTCCGAATTTTAACTCCGAATTTTAACTCCGAATTTTAACTCCGAATTTTAATTCCGAATTTTAATTCCGAATTTTAATTCCGAATTTTAATTCCGAATTTTAACTCCGAATTTTAACTCCGAATTTTAACTCCGAATTTTAACTCCGAATTTTAACTCCGAATTTTAACTCCGAATTTTAATTCCGAATTTTAATTCCGAATTTTAATTCCGAATTTTAACTCCGAATTTTAACTCCGAATTTTAACTCCGAATTTTAACTCCGAATTTTAACTCCGAATTTTAACTCCGAATTTTAATTCCGAATTTTAATTCCGAATTTTAACTCCGAATTTTAACTCCGAATTTTAACTCCGAATTTTAACTCCGAATTTTAATTCCGAATTTTAATTCCGAATTTTAATTCCGAATTTTAATTCCGAATTTTAACTCCGAATTTTAACTCCGAATTTTAACTCCGAATTTTAACTCCGAATTTTAACTCCGAATTTTAACTCCGAATTTTAACTCCGAATTTTAACTCCGAATTTTAACTCCGAATTTTAACTCCGAATTTTAACTCCGAATTTTAACTCCGAATTTTAACTCCGAATTTTAACTCCGAATTTTAACTCCGAATTTTAACTCCGAATTTTAACTCCGAATTTTAACTCCGAATTTTAATTCCGAATTTTAATTCCGAAATTTAACTCCGAATTTTAACTCCGAATTTTAACTCCGAATTTTAACTCCGAATTTTAACTCCGAATTTTAACTCCGAATTTTAACTCTGAATTTTAACTCCGAAATTTAATTCCGAATTTTAACTCCGAATTTTAACTCCGAATTTTAACTCCGAATTTTAACTCCGAATTTTAACTCCGAATTTTAATTCCGAAATTTAACTCCGAATTTTAACTCCGAATTTTAACTCCGAATTTTAACTCCGAATTTTAACTCCGAATTTTAATTCCGAAATTTAACTCCGAATTTTAATTCCGAATTTTAATTCCGAATTTTAATTCCGAAATTTAACTCCGAATTTTAACTCCGAATTTTAACTCCGAATTTTAACTCCGAATTTTAATTCCGAATTTTAATTCCGAATTTTAATTCCGAATTTTAATTCCGAATTTTAATTCCGAATTTTAATTCCGAATTTTAATTCCGAATTTTAACTCCGAATTTTAACTCCGAATTTTAACTCCGAATTTTAACTCCGAATTTTAACTCCGAATTTTAACTCCGAATTTTAACTCCGAATTTTAACTCCGAATTTTAACTCCGAATTTTAACTCCGAATTTTAACTCCGAATTTTAACTCCGAATTTTAACTCCGAATTTTAATTCCGAATTTTAATTCCGAATTTTAATTCCGAAATTTAACTCCGAATTTTAACTCCGAATTTTAACTCCGAATTTTAACTCCGAATTTTAACTCCGAATTTTAACTCCGAATTTTAACTCCGAATTTTAACTCCGAATTTTAATTCCGAATTTTAACTCCGAATTTTAACTCCGAATTTTAACTCCGAATTTTAACTCCGAATTTTAACTCCGAATTTTAACTCCGAATTTTAACTCCGAATTTTAACTCCGAATTTTAACTCCGAAATTTAATTCCGAATTTTAACTCCGAATTTTAACTCCGAATTTTAACTCCGAATTTTAACTCCGAATTTTAACTCCGAATTTTAACTCCGAATTTTAATTCCGAATTTTAATTCCGAAATTTAACTCCGAATTTTAACTCCGAATTTTAACTCCGAATTTTAACTCCGAATTTTAATTCCGAATTTTAATTCCGAAATTTAACTCCGAAATTTAACTCCGAATTTTAACTCCGAATTTTAACTCCGAATTTTAACTCCGAATTTTAACTCCGAATTTTAACTCCGAATTTTAACTCCGAATTTTAATTCCGAATTTTAATTCCGAATTTTAACTCCGAAATTTAATTCCGAATCTTAACTCCGAATTTTAACTCCGAATTTTAATTCCGAATTTTAATTCCGAAATTTAATTCCGAATTTTAACTCCGAATTTTAACTCCGAATTTTAACTCCGAATTTTAATTCCGAATTTTAATTCCGAAATTTAACTCCGAATTTTAACTCCGAATTTTAACTCCGAATTTTAACTCCGAATTTTAACTCCGAATTTTAATTCCGAATTTTAATTCCGAAATTTAACTCCGAATTTTAACTCCGAATTTTAACTCCGAATTTTAACTCCGAATTTTAACTCCGAATTTTAACTCCGAATTTTAACTCCGAATTTTAACTCCGAATTTTAACTCCGAATTTTAATTCCGAAATTTAACTCCGAATTTTAACTCCGAATTTTAACTCCGAATTTTAACTCCGAATTTTAACTCCGAATTTTAATTCCGAATTTTAACTCCGAATTTTAACTCCGAATTTTAACTCCGAATTTTAATTCCGAATTTTAATTCCGAATTTTAATTCCGAAATTTAACTCCGAATTTTAATTCCGAATTTTAATTCCGAAATTTAACTCCGAATTTTAACTCCGAATTTTAACTCCGAATTTTAACTCCGAATTTTAATTCCGAATTTTAATTCCGAAATTTAACTCCGAATTTTAACTCCGAATTTTAACTCCGAATTTTAACTCCGAATTTTAATTCCGAATTTTAATTCCGAATTTTAATTCCGAATTTTAATTCCGAATTTTAATTCCGAATTTTAATTCCGAAATTTAACTCCGAATTTTAACTCCGAATTTTAACTCCGAATTTTAACTCCGAATTTTAACTCCGAATTTTAATTCCGAATTTTAATTCCGAATTTTAATTCCGAATTTTAATTCCGAAATTTAACTCCGAATTTTAACTCCGAATTTTAACTCCGAATTTTAACTCCGAATTTTAATTCCGAATTTTAATTCCGAAATTTAACTCCGAATTTTAACTCCGAATTTTAACTCCGAATTTTAATTCCGAATTTTAATTCCGAATTTTAATTCCGAATTTTAACTCCGAATTTTAACTCCGAATTTTAACTCCGAATTTTAACTCCGAATTTTAACTCCGAATTTTAACTCCGAATTTTAACTCCGAATTTTAATTCCGAATTTTAACTCCGAATTTTAACTCCGAATTTTAACTCCGAATTTTAACTCCGAATTTTAACTCCGAATTTCAACTCCGAATTTTAACTCCGAATTTTAATTCCGAATTTTAATTCCGAAATTTAACTCCGAATTTTAACTCCGAATTTTAACTCCGAATTTTAACTCCGAATTTTAACTCCGAATTTTAACTCCGAATTTTAACTCCGAATTTTAACTCCGAATTTTAACTCCGAATTTTAACTCCGAATTTTAACTCCGAATTTTAATTCCGAATTTTAATTCCGAATTTTAACTCCGAAATTTAATTCCGAATTTTAACTCCGAATTTTAACTCCGAATTTTAATTCCGAATTTTAATTCCGAAATTTAATTCCGAATTTTAACTCCGAATTTTAACTCCGAATTTTAACTCCGAATTTTAACTCCGAATTTTAATTCCGAATTTTAATTCCGAAATTTAACTCCGAATTTTAACTCCGAATTTTAACTCCGAATTTTAACTCCGAATTTTAACTCCGAATTTTAACTCCGAATTTTAATTCCGAATTTTAATTCCGAAATTTAACTCCGAATTTTAACTCCGAATTTTAACTCCGAATTTTAACTCCGAATTTTAACTCCGAATTTTAACTCCGAATTTTAACTCCGAATTTTAACTCCGAATTTTAGCTCCGAATTTTAATTCCGAATTTTAATTCCGAATTTTAATTCCGAATTTTAACTCCGAATTTTAACTCCGAATTTTAACTCCGAATTTTAACTCCGAATTTTAACTCCTAATTTTAATTCCGAATTTTAACTCCGAATTTTAACTCCGAATTTTAACTCCGAATTTTAATTCCGAATTTTAATTCCGAATTTTAATTCCGAAATTTAACTCCGAATTTTAATTCCGAATTTTAATTCCGAAATTTAACTCCGAATTTTAACTCCGAATTTTAACTCCGAAATTTAATTCCGAATTTTAACTCCGAATTTTAATTCCGAAATTTAACTCCGAATTTTAACTCCGAATTTTAACTCCGAATTTTAACTCCGAATTTTAACTCCGAATTTTAACTCCGAATTTTAATTCCGAATTTTAATTCCGAAATTTAACTCCGAATTTTAACTCCGAATTTTAACTCCGAATTTTAACTCCGAATTTTAATTCCGAATTTTAATTCCGAATTTTAATTCCGAATTTTAATTCCGAATTTTAATTCCGAATTTTAACTCCGAATTTTAACTCCGAATTTTAACTCCGAATTTTAACTCCGAATTTTAACTCCGAATTTTAACTCCGAATTTTAACTCCGAATTTTAACTCCGAATTTTAATTCCGAATTTTAATTCCGAATTTTAATTCCGAATTTTAACTCCGAATTTTAACTCCGAATTTTAACTCCGAATTTTAACTCCGAATTTTAACTCCGAATTTTAACTCCGAATTTTAACTCCGAATTTTAATTCCGAATTTTAATTCCGAAATTTAACTCCGAATTTTAACTCCGAATTTTAACTCCGAATTTTAACTCCGAATTTTAATTCCGAATTTTAATTCCGAATTTTAACTCCGAAATTTAATTCCGAATTTTAACTCCGAATTTTAACTCCGAATTTTAATTCCGAATTTTAATTCCGAAATTTAATTCCGAATTTTAACTCCGAATTTTAACTCCGAATTTTAACTCCGAATTTTAACTCCGAATTTTAATTCCGAATTTTAATTCCGAAATTTAACTCCGAATTTTAACTCCGAATTTTAACTCCGAATTTTAACTCCGAATTTTAACTCCGAATTTTAATTCCGAAATTTAACTCCGAATTTTAACTCCGAATTTTAACTCCGAATTTTAACTCCGAATTTTAACTCCGAATTTTAACTCCGAATTTTAACTCCGAATTTTAACTCCGAATTTTAATTCCGAATTTTAATTCCGAATTTTAATTCCGAAATTTAACTCCGAATTTTAACTCCGAATTTTAACTCCGAATTTTAATTCCGAATTTTAACTCCGAATTTTAACTCCGAATTTTAACTCCGAATTTTAATTCCGAATTTTAATTCCGAATTTTAATTCCGAAATTTAACTCCGAATTTTAATTCCAAATTTTAATTCCGAAATTTAACTCCGAATTTTAACTCCGAATTTTAACTCCGAATTTTAACTCCGAATTTTAATTCCGAATTTTAATTCCGAAATTTAACTCCGAATTTTAACTCCGAATTTTAACTCCGAATTTTAACTCCGAATTTTAATTCCGAATTTTAATTCCGAATTTTAATTCCGAATTTTAATTCCGAAATTTAACTCCGAATTTTAACTCCGAATTTTAACTCCGAATTTTAATTCCGAAATTTAATTCCGAATTTTAACTCCGAATTTTAACTCCGAATTTTAACTCCGAATTTTAATTCCGAATTTTAATTCCGAATTTTAATTCCGAATTTTAATTCCGAAATTTAACTCCGAATTTTAACTCCGAATTTTAACTCCGAATTTTAACTCCGAATTTTAACTCCGAATTTTAACTCCGAATTTTAACTCCGAATTTTAATTCCGAATTTCAATTCCGAAATTTAACTCCGAATTTTAACTCCGAATTTTAACTCCGAATTTTAACTCCGAATTTTAACTCCGAATTTTAACTCCGAATTTTAGCTCCGAATTTTAATTCCGAATTTTAATTCCGAATTTTAATTCCGAATTTTAACTCCGAATTTTAACTCCGAATTTTAACTCCGAATTTTAACTCCGAATTTTAACTCCTAATTTTAATTCCGAATTTTAACTCCGAATTTTAACTCCGAATTTTAACTCCGAATTTTAATTCCGAATTTTAATTCCGAATTTTAATTCCGAAATTTAACTCCGAATTTTAATTCCGAATTTTAATTCCGAAATTTAACTCCGAATTTTAACTCCGAATTTTAACTCCGAAATTTAATTCCGAATTTTAACTCCGAATTTTAATTCCGAAATTTAACTCCGAATTTTAACTCCGAATTTTAACTCCGAATTTTAACTCCGAATTTTAACTCCGAATTTTAACTCCGAATTTTAATTCCGAATTTTAATTCCGAAATTTAACTCCGAATTTTAACTCCGAATTTTAACTCCGAATTTTAACTCCGAATTTTAATTCCGAATTTTAATTCCGAATTTTAATTCCGAATTTTAATTCCGAATTTTAACTCCGAATTTTAACTCCGAATTTTAACTCCGAATTTTAACTCCGAATTTTAACTCCGAATTTTAACTCCGAATTTTAACTCCGAATTTTAATTCCGAATTTTAATTCCGAATTTTAATTCCGAATTTTAACTCCGAATTTTAACTCCGAATTTTAACTCCGAATTTTAACTCCGAATTTTAACTCCGAATTTTAACTCCGAATTTTAACTCCGAATTTTAATTCCGAATTTTAATTCCGAAATTTAACTCCGAATTTTAACTCCGAATTTTAACTCCGAATTTTAACTCCGAATTTTAATTCCGAATTTTAATTCCGAATTTTAACTCCGAAATTTAATTCCGAATTTTAACTCCGAATTTTAACTCCGAATTTTAATTCCGAATTTTAATTCCGAAATTTAATTCCGAATTTTAACTCCGAATTTTAACTCCGAATTTTAACTCCGAATTTTAACTCCGAATTTTAATTCCGAATTTTAATTCCGAAATTTAACTCCGAATTTTAACTCCGAATTTTAACTCCGAATTTTAACTCCGAATTTTAACTCCGAATTTTAATTCCGAAATTTAACTCCGAATTTTAACTCCGAATTTTAACTCCGAATTTTAACTCCGAATTTTAACTCCGAATTTTAACTCCGAATTTTAACTCCGAATTTTAACTCCGAATTTTAATTCCGAATTTTAATTCCGAATTTTAATTCCGAAATTTAACTCCGAATTTTAACTCCGAATTTTAACTCCGAATTTTAATTCCGAATTTTAACTCCGAATTTTAACTCCGAATTTTAACTCCGAATTTTAATTCCGAATTTTAATTCCGAATTTTAATTCCGAAATTTAACTCCGAATTTTAATTCCAAATTTTAATTCCGAAATTTAACTCCGAATTTTAACTCCGAATTTTAACTCCGAATTTTAACTCCGAATTTTAATTCCGAATTTTAATTCCGAAATTTAACTCCGAATTTTAACTCCGAATTTTAACTCCGAATTTTAACTCCGAATTTTAATTCCGAATTTTAATTCCGAATTTTAATTCCGAATTTTAATTCCGAAATTTAACTCCGAATTTTAACTCCGAATTTTAACTCCGAATTTTAATTCCGAATTTTAATTCCGAAATTTAATTCCGAATTTTAACTCCGAATTTTAACTCCGAATTTTAACTCCGAATTTTAATTCCGAATTTTAATTCCGAATTTTAATTCCGAATTTTAATTCCGAAATTTAACTCCGAATTTTAACTCCGAATTTTAACTCCGAATTTTAACTCCGAATTTTAACTCCGAATTTTAACTCCGAATTTTAACTCCGAATTTTAATTCCGAATTTCAATTCCGAAATTTAATTCCGAATTTTAACTCCGAATTTTAACTCCGAATTTTAACTCCGAATTTTAATTCCGAATTTTAATTCCGAATTTTAATTCCGAAATTTAACTCCGAATTTTAACTCCGAATTTTAACTCCGAATTTTAACTCCGAATTTTAATTCCGAATTTTAATTCCGAAATTTAACTCCGAATTTTAACTCCGAATTTTAACTCCGAATTTTAATTCCGAATTTTAATTCCGAATTTTAATTCCGAATTTTAACTCCGAATTTTAACTCCGAATTTTAACTCCGAATTTTAACTCCGAATTTTAACTCCGAATTTTAACTCCGAATTTTAACTCCGAATTTTAATTCCGAATTTTAACTCCGAATTTTAACTCCGAATTTTAACTCCGAATTTTAACTCCGAATTTTAACTCCGAATTTCAACTCCGAATTTTAACTCCGAATTTTAATTCCGAATTTTAATTCCGAAATTTAACTCCGAATTTTAACTCCGAATTTTAACTCCGAATTTTAACTCCGAATTTTAACTCCGAATTTTAACTCCGAATTTTAACTCCGAATTTTAACTCCGAATTTTAACTCCGAATTTTAACTCCGAATTTTAATTCCGAATTTTAATTCCGAATTTTAACTCCGAAATTTAATTCCGAATTTTAACTCCGAATTTTAACTCCGAATTTTAATTCCGAATTTTAATTCCGAAATTTAATTCCGAATTTTAACTCCGAATTTTAACTCCGAATTTTAACTCCGAATTTTAACTCCGAATTTTAATTCCGAATTTTAATTCCGAAATTTAACTCCGAATTTTAACTCCGAATTTTAACTCCGAATTTTAACTCCGAATTTTAACTCCGAATTTTAACTCCGAATTTTAATTCCGAATTTTAATTCCGAAATTTAACTCCGAATTTTAACTCCGAATTTTAACTCCGAATTTTAACTCCGAATTTTAACTCCGAATTTTAACTCCGAATTTTAACTCCGAATTTTAACTCCGAATTTTAGCTCCGAATTTTAATTCCGAATTTTAATTCCGAATTTTAATTCCGAATTTTAACTCCGAATTTTAACTCCGAATTTTAACTCCGAATTTTAACTCCTAATTTTAATTCCGAATTTTAACTCCGAATTTTAACTCCGAATTTTAACTCCGAATTTTAATTCCGAATTTTAATTCCGAATTTTAATTCCGAAATTTAACTCCGAATTTTAATTCCGAATTTTAATTCCGAAATTTAACTCCGAATTTTAACTCCGAATTTTAACTCCGAAATTTAATTCCGAATTTTAACTCCGAATTTTAATTCCGAAATTTAACTCCGAATTTTAACTCCGAATTTTAACTCCGAATTTTAACTCCGAATTTTAACTCCGAATTTTAACTCCGAATTTTAATTCCGAATTTTAATTCCGAAATTTAACTCCGAATTTTAACTCCGAATTTTAACTCCGAATTTTAACTCCGAATTTTAATTCCGAATTTTAATTCCGAATTTTAATTCCGAATTTTAATTCCGAATTTTAACTCCGAATTTTAACTCCGAATTTTAACTCCGAATTTTAACTCCGAATTTTAACTCCGAATTTTAACTCCGAATTTTAACTCCGAATTTTAATTCCGAATTTTAATTCCGAATTTTAATTCCGAATTTTAACTCCGAATTTTAACTCCGAATTTTAACTCCGAATTTTAACTCCGAATTTTAACTCCGAATTTTAACTCCGAATTTTAACTCCGAATTTTAATTCCGAATTTTAATTCCGAAATTTAACTCCGAATTTTAACTCCGAATTTTAACTCCGAATTTTAACTCCGAATTTTAATTCCGAATTTTAATTCCGAATTTTAACTCCGAAATTTAATTCCGAATTTTAACTCCGAATTTTAACTCCGAATTTTAATTCCGAATTTTAATTCCGAAATTTAATTCCGAATTTTAACTCCGAATTTTAACTCCGAATTTTAACTCCGAATTTTAACTCCGAATTTTAATTCCGAATTTTAATTCCGAAATTTAACTCCGAATTTTAACTCCGAATTTTAACTCCGAATTTTAACTCCGAATTTTAACTCCGAATTTTAATTCCGAAATTTAACTCCGAATTTTAACTCCGAATTTTAACTCCGAATTTTAACTCCGAATTTTAACTCCGAATTTTAACTCCGAATTTTAACTCCGAATTTTAACTCCGAATTTTAATTCCGAATTTTAATTCCGAAATTTAACTCCGAATTTTAACTCCGAATTTTAACTCCGAATTTTAATTCCGAATTTTAACTCCGAATTTTAACTCCGAATTTTAACTCCGAATTTTAATTCCGAATTTTAATTCCGAATTTTAATTCCGAAATTTAACTCCGAATTTTAATTCCAAATTTTAATTCCGAAATTTAACTCCGAATTTTAACTCCGAATTTTAACTCCGAATTTTAACTCCGAATTTTAATTCCGAATTTTAATTCCGAAATTTAACTCCGAATTTTAACTCCGAATTTTAACTCCGAATTTTAACTCCGAATTTTAATTCCGAATTTTAATTCCGAATTTTAATTCCGAATTTTAATTCCGAAATTTAACTCCGAATTTTAACTCCGAATTTTAACTCCGAATTTTAATTCCGAATTTTAATTCCGAAATTTAATTCCGAATTTTAACTCCGAATTTTAACTCCGAATTTTAACTCCGAATTTTAATTCCGAATTTTAATTCCGAATTTTAATTCCGAATTTTAATTCCGAAATTTAACTCCGAATTTTAACTCCGAATTTTAACTCCGAATTTTAACTCCGAATTTTAACTCCGAATTTTAACTCCGAATTTTAACTCCGAATTTTAATTCCGAATTTCAATTCCGAAATTTAACTCCGAATTTTAACTCCGAATTTTAACTCCGAATTTTAACTCCGAATTTTAACTCCGAATTTTAACTCCGAATTTTAGCTCCGAATTTTAATTCCGAATTTTAATTCCGAATTTTAATTCCGAATTTTAACTCCGAATTTTAACTCCGAATTTTAACTCCGAATTTTAACTCCGAATTTTAACTCCTAATTTTAATTCCGAATTTTAACTCCGAATTTTAACTCCGAATTTTAACTCCGAATTTTAATTCCGAATTTTAATTCCGAATTTTAATTCCGAAATTTAACTCCGAATTTTAATTCCGAATTTTAATTCCGAAATTTAACTCCGAATTTTAACTCCGAATTTTAACTCCGAAATTTAATTCCGAATTTTAACTCCGAATTTTAATTCCGAAATTTAACTCCGAATTTTAACTCCGAATTTTAACTCCGAATTTTAACTCCGAATTTTAACTCCGAATTTTAACTCCGAATTTTAATTCCGAATTTTAATTCCGAAATTTAACTCCGAATTTTAACTCCGAATTTTAACTCCGAATTTTAACTCCGAATTTTAATTCCGAATTTTAATTCCGAATTTTAATTCCGAATTTTAATTCCGAATTTTAACTCCGAATTTTAACTCCGAATTTTAACTCCGAATTTTAACTCCGAATTTTAACTCCGAATTTTAACTCCGAATTTTAACTCCGAATTTTAATTCCGAATTTTAATTCCGAATTTTAATTCCGAATTTTAACTCCGAATTTTAACTCCGAATTTTAACTCCGAATTTTAACTCCGAATTTTAACTCCGAATTTTAACTCCGAATTTTAACTCCGAATTTTAATTCCGAATTTTAATTCCGAAATTTAACTCCGAATTTTAACTCCGAATTTTAACTCCGAATTTTAACTCCGAATTTTAATTCCGAATTTTAATTCCGAATTTTAACTCCGAAATTTAATTCCGAATTTTAACTCCGAATTTTAACTCCGAATTTTAATTCCGAATTTTAATTCCGAAATTTAATTCCGAATTTTAACTCCGAATTTTAACTCCGAATTTTAACTCCGAATTTTAACTCCGAATTTTAATTCCGAATTTTAATTCCGAAATTTAACTCCGAATTTTAACTCCGAATTTTAATTCCGAATTTTAATTCCGAAATTTAACTCCGAATTTTAACTCCGAATTTTAACTCCGAATTTTAATTCCGAATTTTAACTCCGAATTTTAACTCCGAATTTTAACTCCGAATTTTAATTCCGAATTTTAATTCCGAATTTTAATTCCGAATTTTAACTCCGAATTTTAACTCCGAATTTTAACTCCGAATTTTAACTCCGAATTTTAATTCCGAATTTTAATTCCGAATTTTAACTCCGAATTTTAACTCCGAATTTTAACTCCGAATTTTAACTCCGAATTTTAACTCCGAATTTTAACTCCGAATTTTAACTCCGAATTTTAATTCCGAATTTTAATTCCGAATTTTAATTCCGAAATTTAACTCCGAATTTTAACTCCGAATTTTAACTCCGAATTTTAATTCCGAATTTTAACTCCGAATTTTAACTCCGAATTTTAACTCCGAATTTTAATTCCGAATTTTAATTCCGAATTTTAATTCCGAAATTTAACTCCGAATTTTAATTCCGAATTTTAATTCCGAATTTTAACTCCGAATTTTAACTCCGAATTTTAACTCCGAATTTTAACTCCGAATTTTAATTCCGAATTTTAATTCCGAAATTTAACTCCGAATTTTAACTCCGAATTTTAACTCCGAATTTTAACTCCGAATTTTAATTCCGAATTTTAATTCCGAATTTTAATTCCGAATTTTAATTCCGAAATTTAACTCCGAATTTTAACTCCGAATTTTAACTCCGAATTTTAATTCCGAATTTTAATTCCGAAATTTAATTCCGAATTTTAACTCCGAATTTTAACTCCGAATTTTAACTCCGAATTTTAATTCCGAATTTTAATTCCGAATTTTAATTCCGAATTTTAATTCCGAAATTTAACTCCG
>CAVNUY010000041.1:0-22380 GCA_963691655.1 Toxonevra muliebris | reverse complement strand
CGAATTTTAATTCCGAATTTTAATTCCGAATTTTAATTCCGAATTTTAACTCCGAATTTAAACTCCGAATTTTAACTCCGAATTTTAACTCCGAATTTTAACTCCGAAATTTTAATCCGAATTTTAATTCCGAATTTTAATTCCGAATTTTAATTCCGAATTTTAACTCCGAATTTTAACTCCGAATTTTAACTCCGAATTTTAACTCCGAATTTTAACTCCGAATTTTAACTCCGAATTTTAACTCCGAATTTTAACTCCGAATTTTAACTCCGAATTTTAACTCCGAATTTTAACTCCGAATTTTAACTCCGAATTTTAACTCCGAATTTTAACTCCGAATTTTAACTCCGAATTTTAACTCCGAATTTTAACTCCGAATTTTAATTCCGAATTTTAATTCCGAATTTTAACTCCGAATTTTAACTCCGAATTTTAACTCCGAATTTTAACTCCGAATTTTAACTCCGAATTTTAACTCCGAATTTTAACTCCGAATTTTAACTCCGAATTTTAATTCCGAATTTTAACTCCGAATTTTAACTCCGAATTTTAACTCCGAATTTTAACTCCGAATTTTAACTCCGAATTTTAACTCCGAATTTTAACTCCGAATTTTAACTCCAATTTTAAAATACTCCCGATTTTAACTCCGAATTTTAACTCCGAATTTTAACTCCGAATTTTAATTCCGAATTTTAAATTCCGAATTTTAACTCCGAATTTTAACTCCGAATTTTAACTCCGAATTTTAACTCCGAATTTTAATTCCGAATTTTAATTCCGAAATTTAACTCCGAATTTTAACTCCGAATTTTAACTCCGAATTTTAACTCCGAATTTTAACTCCGAATTTTAACTCCGAATTTTAACTCCGAATTTTAACTCCGAATTTTAATTCCGAATTTTAACTCCGAATTTTAACTCCGAAATTTAATTCCAATTTTAACTCCGAATTTTAACTCCGAATTTTAATTCCGAATTTTAATTCCGAAATTTAATTCCGAATTTTAACTCCGAATTTTAACTCCGAATTTTAACTCCGAATTTTAACTCCGAATTTTTAACTCCGAATTTTAATTCCGAAATTTAATCCGAATTTTAACTCCGAATTTTAACTCCGAATTTTAACTCCGAATTTTAACTCCGAATTTTAATTCCGAATTTTAATTCCGAAATTTAACTCCGAATTTTAACTCCGAATTTTAACTCCGAATTTTAACTCCGAATTTTAACTCCGAATTTTAACTCCGAATTTTAACTCCGAATTTTAACTCCGAATTTTAACTCCGAATTTTAATTCCGAATTTTAATTCCGAATTTTAACTCCGAATTTTAACTCCGAATTTTAACTCCGAATTTTAACTCCGAATTTTAACTCCGAATTTTAATTCCGAATTTTAACTCCGAATTTTAACTCCGAATTTTAACTCCGAATTTTAATTCCGAATTTTAATTCCGAATTTTAATTCCGAAATTTAACTCCGAATTTTAACTCCGAATTTTAACTCCGAATTTTAACTCCGAATTTTAACTCCGAATTTTAACTCCGAATTTTAACTCCGAATTTTAACTCCGAATTTTAACTCCGAATTTTAATTCCGAATTTTAATTCCGAATTTTAACTCCGAATTTTAACTCCGAATTTTAACTCCGAATTTTAACTCCGAATTTTAACTCCGAATTTTAATTCCGAATTTTAATTCCGAATTTTAATTCCGAATTTTAATTCCGAATTTTAACTCCGAATTTTAACTCCGAATTTTAACTCCGAATTTTAACTCCGAATTTTAACTCCGAATTTTACCTCCGAATTTTAACTCCGAATTTTAACTCCGAATTTTAACTCCGAATTTTAACTCCGAATTTTAACTCCGAATTTTAACTCCGAATTTTAACTCCGAATTTTAACTCCGAATTTTAACTCCGAATTTTAATTCCGAATTTTAATTCCGAAATTTAACTCCGAATTTTAACTCCGAATTTTAACTCCGAATTTTAACTCCGAATTTTAACTCCGAATTTTAACTCCGAATTTTAACTCCGAATTTTAACTCCGAATTTTAACTCCGAATTTTAACTCCGAATTTTAATTCCGAATTTTAATTCCGAAATTTAACTCCGAATTTTAACTCCGAATTTTAACTCCGAATTTTAACTCCGAATTTTAACTCCGAATTTTAATTCCGAATTTTAACTCCGAATTTTAACTCCGAATTTTAACTCCGAATTTTAATTCCGAATTTTAATTCCGAATTTTAATTCCGAAATTTAACTCCGAATTTTAACTCCGAATTTTAACTAGGAATTTTAACTCAGAATTTTAACTCCGAATTTTAACTCCGAATTTTAACTCCGAATTTTAATTCCGAATTTTAATTCCGAATTTTAATTCCGAATTTTAATTCCGAATTTTAACTCCGAATTTTAACTCCGAATTTTAACTCCGAATTTTAACTCCGAATTTTAACTCCGAATTTTAATTCCGAATTTTAATTCCGAATTTTAATTCCGAATTTTAATTCCGAATTTTAACTCCGAATTTTAACTCCGAATTTTAACTCCGAATTTTAACTCCGAATTTTAACTCCGAATTTTAACTCCGAATTTTAACTCCGAATTTTAACTCCGAATTTTAACTCCGAATTTTAACTCCGAATTTTAACTCCGAATTTTAACTCCGAATTTTAACTCCGAATTTTAACTCCGAATTTTAATTCCGAATTTTAATTCCGAAATTTAACTCCGAATTTTAACTCCGAATTTTAACTCCGAATTTTAACTCCGAATTTTAACTCCGAATTTTAACTCCGAATTTTAACTCCGAATTTTAATTCCGAATTTTAACTCCGAATTTTAACTCCGAATTTTAACTCCGAATTTTAACTCCGAATTTTAACTCCGAATTTTAACTCCGAATTTTAACTCCGAATTTTAACTCCGAATTTTAACTCCGAATTTTAACTCCGAATTTTAATTCCGAATTTTAATTCCGAATTTTAACTCCGAAATTTAATTCCGAATTTTAACTCCGAATTTTAACTCCGAATTTTAATTCCGAATTTTAATTCCGAAATTTAATTCCGAATTTTAACTCCGAATTTTAACTCCGAATTTTAACTCCGAATTTTAACTCCGAATTTTAATTCCGAATTTTAATTCCGAAATTTAACTCCGAATTTTAACTCCGAATTTTAACTCCGAATTTTAACTCCGAATTTTAACTCCGAATTTTAATTCCGAATTTTAATTCCGAAATTTAACTCCGAATTTTAACTCCGAATTTTAACTCCGAATTTTAACTCCGAATTTTAACTCCGAATTTTAACTCCGAATTTTAACTCCGAATTTTAACTCCGAATTTTAACTCCGAATTTTAATTCCGAATTTTAATTCCGAAATTTAACTCCGAATTTTAACTCCGAATTTTAACTCCGAATTTTAACTCCGAATTTTAACTCCGAATTTTAATTCCGAATTTTAACTCCGAATTTTAACTCCGAATTTTAACTCCGAATTTTAATTCCGAATTTTAATTCCGAATTTTAATTCCGAAATTTAACTCCGAATTTTAACTCCGAATTTTAACTCCGAATTTTAACTCCGAATTTTAACTCCGAATTTTAACTCCGAATTTTAACTCCGAATTTTAACTCCGAATTTTAACTCCGAATTTTAATTCCGAATTTTAATTCCGAAATTTAATTCCGAATTTTAACTCCGAATTTTAACTCCGAATTTTAACTCCGAATTTTAACTCCGAATTTTAACTCCGAATTTTAACTCCGAATTTTAACTCCGAAATTTAACTCCGAATTTTAACTCCGAATTTTAATTCCGAATTTTAATTCCGAAATTTAATTCCGAATTTTAACTCCGAATTTTAACTCCGAATTTTAACTCCGAATTTTAATTCCGAATTTTAATTCCGAATTTTAATTCCGAAATTTAACTCCGAATTTTAACTCCGAATTTTAACTCCGAATTTTAACTCCGAATTTTAACTCCGAATTTTAATTCCGAATTTTAATTCCGAAATTTAATTCCGAATTTTAATTCCGAATTTTAATTCCGAAATTTAACTCCGAATTTTAACTCCGAATTTTAACTCCGAATTTTAACTCCGAATTTTAACTCCGAATTTTAACTCCGAATTTTAACTCCGAATTTTAATTCCGAATTTTAATTCCGAAATTTAATTCCGAATTTTAATTCCGAATTTTAACTCCGAATTTTAACTCCGAATTTTAACTCCGAATTTTAATTCCGAATTTTAATTCCGAATTTTAATTCCGAATTTTAACTCCGAATTTTAACTCCGAATTTTAACTCCGAATTTTAACTCCGAATTTTAACTCCGAATTTTAACTCCGAATTTTAACTCCGAATTTTAACTCCGAAATTTAACTCCGAATTTTAACTCCGAATTTTAACTCCGAATTTTAACTCCGAATTTTAACTCCGAATTTTAATTCCGAATTTTAATTCCGAATTTTAACTCCGAAATTTAATTCCGAATTTTAACTCCGAATTTTAACTCCGAATTTTAATTCCGAATTTTAATTCCGAAATTTAATTCCGAATTTTAACTCCGAATTTTAACTCCGAATTTTAACTCCGAATTTTAACTCCGAATTTTAATTCCGAATTTTAATTCCGAAATTTAACTCCGAATTTTAACTCCGAATTTTAACTCCGAATTTTAACTCCGAATTTTAACTCCGAATTTTAATTCCGAATTTCAATTCCGAAATTTAACTCCGAATTTTAACTCCGAATTTTAACTCCGAATTTTAACTCCGAATTTTAACTCCGAATTTTAACTCCGAATTTTAACTCCGAATTTTAACTCCGAATTTTAACTCCGAATTTTAACTCCGAATTTTAACTCCGAATTTTAACTCCGAATTTTAGCTCCGAATTTTAATTCCGAATTTTAATTCCGAATTTTAATTCCGAATTTTAACTCCGAATTTTAACTCCGAATTTTAACTCCGAATTTTAACTCCGAATTTTAACTCCTAATTTTAATTCCGAATTTTAACTCCGAATTTTAACTCCGAATTTTAACTCCGAATTTTAATTCCGAATTTTAATTCCGAATTTTAATTCCGAAATTTAACTCCGAATTTTAATTCCGAATTTTAATTCCGAAATTTAACTCCGAATTTTAACTCCGAATTTTAACTCCGAATTTTAATTCCGAATTTTAATTCCGAAATTTAACTCCGAATTTTAACTCCGAATTTTAACTCCGAATTTTAACTCCGAATTTTAATTCCGAATTTTAATTCCGAATTTTAATTCCGAATTTTAATTCCTAAATTTAACTCCGAATTTTAACTCCGAATTTTAACTCCGAATTTTAATTCCGAATTTTAATTCCGAAATTTAATTCCGAATTTTAACTCCGAATTTTAACTCCGAATTTTAACTCCGAATTTTAATTCCGAATTTTAATTCCGAATTCTAATTCCGAATTTTAATTCCGAAATTTAACTCCGAATTTTAACTCCGAATTTTAACTCCGAATTTTAACTCCGAATTTTAACTCCGAATTTTAATTCCGAATTTTAATTCCGAATTTTAATTCCGAAATTTAACTCCGAATTTTAACTCCGAATTTTAACTCCGAATTTTAACTCCGAATTTTAACTCCGAATTTTAACTCCGAATTTTAACTCCGAATTTTAATTCCGAATTTTAATTCCGAAATTTAATTCCGAATTTTAATTCCGAATTTTAACTCCGAATTTTAACTCCGAATTTTAACTCCGAATTTTAATTCCGAATTTTAATTCCGAATTTTAATTCCGAATTTTAACTCCGAATTTTAACTCCGAATTTTAACTCCGAATTTTAACTCCGAATTTTAACTCCGAATTTTAACTCCGAATTTTAACTCCGAATTTTAACTCCGAAATTTAACTCCGAATTTTAACTCCGAATTTTAACTCCGAATTTTAACTCCGAATTTTAACTCCGAATTTTAATTCCGAATTTTAATTCCGAATTTTAACTCCGAAATTTAATTCCGAATTTTAACTCCGAATTTTAACTCCGAATTTTAATTCCGAATTTTAATTCCGAAATTTAATTCCGAATTTTAACTCCGAATTTTAACTCCGAATTTTAACTCCGAATTTTAACTCCGAATTTTAATTCCGAATTTTAATTCCGAAATTTAACTCCGAATTTTAACTCCGAATTTTAACTCCGAATTTTAACTCCGAATTTTAACTCCGAATTTTAATTCCGAATTTCAATTCCGAAATTTAACTCCGAATTTTAACTCCGAATTTTAACTCCGAATTTTAACTCCGAATTTTAACTCCGAATTTTAACTCCGAATTTTAACTCCGAATTTTAACTCCGAATTTTAACTCCGAATTTTAACTCCGAATTTTAACTCCGAATTTTAACTCCGAATTTTAGCTCCGAATTTTAATTCCGAATTTTAATTCCGAATTTTAATTCCGAATTTTAACTCCGAATTTTAACTCCGAATTTTAACTCCGAATTTTAACTCCGAATTTTAACTCCTAATTTTAATTCCGAATTTTAACTCCGAATTTTAACTCCGAATTTTAACTCCGAATTTTAATTCCGAATTTTAATTCCGAATTTTAATTCCGAAATTTAACTCCGAATTTTAATTCCGAATTTTAATTCCGAAATTTAACTCCGAATTTTAACTCCGAATTTTAACTCCGAATTTTAATTCCGAATTTTAATTCCGAAATTTAACTCCGAATTTTAACTCCGAATTTTAACTCCGAATTTTAACTCCGAATTTTAATTCCGAATTTTAATTCCGAATTTTAATTCCGAATTTTAATTCCTAAATTTAACTCCGAATTTTAACTCCGAATTTTAACTCCGAATTTTAATTCCGAATTTTAATTCCGAAATTTAATTCCGAATTTTAACTCCGAATTTTAACTCCGAATTTTAACTCCGAATTTTAATTCCGAATTTTAATTCCGAATTCTAATTCCGAATTTTAATTCCGAAATTTAACTCCGAATTTTAACTCCGAATTTTAACTCCGAATTTTAACTCCGAATTTTAACTCCGAATTTTAATTCCGAATTTTAATTCCGAAATTTAACTCCGAATTTTAACTCCGAATTTTAACTCCGAATTTTAACTCCGAATTTTAATTCCGAATTTTAATTCCGAATTTAAATTCCGAATTTTAATTCCGAATTTTAACTCCGAATTTTAACTCCGAATTTTAACTCCGAATTTTAACTCCGAATTTTAACTCCGAATTTTAACTCCGAATTTTAACTCCGAATTTTAATTCCGAATTTTAATTCCGAATTTTAATTCCGAATTTTAACTCCGAATTTTAACTCCGAATTTTAACTCCGAATTTTAACTCCGAATTTTAACTCCGAATTTTAACTCCGAATTTTAACTCCGAATTTTAACTCCGAATTTTAATTCCGAATTTTAATTCCGAATTTTAATTCCGAAATTTAACTCCGAATTTTAACTCCGAATTTTAACTCCGAATTTTAACTCCGAATTTTAACTCCGAATTTTAATTCCGAATTTTAATTCCGAATTTTAACTCCGAAATTTAATTCCGAATTTTAACTCCGAGTTTTAACTCCGAATTTTAATTCCGAATTTTAATTCCGAAATTTAATTCCGAATTTTAACTCCGAATTTTAACTCCGAATTTTAACTCCGAATTTTAACTCCGAATTTTAACTCCGAATTTTAACTCCGAATTTTAACTCCGAATTTTAACTCCGAATTTTAACTCCGAATTTTAATTCCGAATTTTAATTCCGAAATTTAACTCCGAATTTTAACTCCGAATTTTAACTCCGAATTTTAACTTCGAATTTTAACTCCGAATTTTAACTCCGAATTTTAATTCCGAATTTTAACTCCGAATTTTAACTCCGAATTTTAACTCCGAATTTTAATTCCGAATTTTAATTCCGAATTTTAATTCCGAAATTTAACTCCGAATTTTAATTCCGAATTTTAATTCCGAAATTTAACTCCGAATTTTAACTCCGAATTTTAACTCCGAATTTTAACTCCGAATTTTAATTCCGAATTTTAATTCCGAAATTTAACTCCGAATTTTAACTCCGAATTTTAACTCCGAATTTTAACTCCGAATTTTAATTCCGAATTTTAATTCCGAATTTTAATTCCGAAATTTAACTCCGAATTTTAACTCCGAATTTTAACTCCGAATTTTAATTCCGAATTTTAATTCCGAAATTTTATTCCGAATTTTAACTCCGAATTTTAACTCCGAATTTTAACTCCGAATTTTAATTCCGATTTTAATTCCGAATTTTAATTCCGAATTTTAACTCCGAATTTTAACTCCGAATTTTAACTCCGAATTTTAACTCCGAATTTTAATTCCGAATTTTAATTCCGAAATTTAACTCCGAATTTTAACTCCGAATTTTAACTCCGAATTTTAACTCCGAATTTTAATTCCGAATTTTAATTCCGAAATTTAACTCCGAATTTTAACTCCGAATTTTAACTCCGAATTTTAACTCCGAATTTTAACTCCGAATTTTAACTCCGAATTTTAACTCCGAATTTTAACTCCGAATTTTAATTCCGAATTTTAATTCCGAATTTTAATTCCGAAATTTAACTCCGAATTTTAATTCCGAATTTTAATTCCGAAATTTAACTCCGAATTTTAACTCCGAAATTTAACTCCGAATTTTAACTCCGAATTTTAACTCCGAATTTTAACTCCGAATTTTAATTCCGAATTTTAACTCCGAATTTTAACTCCGAATTTTAACTCCGAATTTTAATTCCGAATTTTAATTCCGAATTTTAATTCCGAATTTTAATTCCGAATTTTAATTCCGAAATTTAACTCCGAATTTTAATTCCGAATTTTAATTCCGAAATTTAACTCCGAATTTTAACTCCGAATTTTAACTCCGAATTTTAACTCCGAATTTTAATTCCGAATTTTAATTCCGAAATTTAACTCCGAATTTTAACTCCGAATTTTAACTCCGAATTTTAACTCCGAATTTTAATTCCGAATTTTAACTCCGAATTTTAACTCCGAATTTTAACTCCGAATTTTAATTCCGAATTTTAATTCCGAATTTTAATTCCGAATTTTAACTCCGAATTTTAATTCCGAATTTTAATTCCGAAATTTAACTCCGAATTTTAATTCCGAATTTTAATTCCGAAATTTAACTCCGAATTTTAACTCCGAATTTTAACTCCGAATTTTAACTCCGAATTTTAATTCCGAATTTTAATTCCGAAATTTAACTCCGAATTTTAACTCCGAAATTTAATTCCGAAATTTAATTCCGAATTTTAACTCCGAATTTTAACTCCGAATTTTAACTCCGAATTTTAATTCCGATTTTAATTCCGAATTTTAATTCCGAATTTTAACTCCGAATTTTAACTCCGAATTTTAACTCCGAATTTTAACTCCGAATTTTAATTCCGAATTTTAATTCCGAAATTTAACTCCGAATTTTAACTCCGAATTTTAACTCCGAATTTTAACTCCGAATTTTAATTCCGAATTTTAATTCCGAAATTTAATTCCGAAATTTAATTCCGAATTTTAACTCCGAATTTTAATTCCGAATTTTAACTCCGAATTTTAACTCCGAATTTTAATTCCGAATTTTAATTCCGAATTTTAACTCCGAAATTTAATTCCGAATTTTAACTCCGAGTTTTAACTCCGAATTTTAATTCCGAATTTTAATTCCGAAATTTAATTCCGAATTTTATCTCCGAATTTTAACTCCGAATTTTAACTCCGAATTTTAACTCCGAATTTTAACTCCGAATTTTAACTCCGAATTTTAACTCCGAATTTTAACTCCGAATTTTAATTCCGAATTTTAATTCCGAAATTTAACTCCGAATTTTAACTCCGAATTTTAACTCCGAATTTTAACTCCGAATTTTAACTCCGAATTTTAACTCCGAATTTTAATTCCGAATTTTAACTCCGAATTTTAACTCCGAATTTTAACTCCGAATTTTAATTCCGAATTTTAATTCCGAATTTTAATTCCGAAATTTAACTCCGAATTTTAACTCCGAATTTTAATTCCGAATTTTAACTCCGAATTTTAACTCCGAATTTTAACTCCGAATTTTAATTCCGAATTTTAATTCCGAATTTTAATTCCGAAATTTAACTCCGAATTTTAATTCCGAATTTTAATTCCGAAATTTAACTCCGAATTTTAATTCCGAATTTTAATTCCGAAATTTAACTCCGAATTTTAACTCCGAATTTTAATTCCGAATTTTAATTCCGAATTTTAATTCCGAAATTTAACTCCGAATTTTAATTCCGAATTTTAATTCCGAATTTTAATTCCGAAATTTAATTCCGAAATTTAATTCCGAATTTTAACTCCGAATTTTAACTCCGAATTTTAATTCCGATTTTAATTCCGAATTTTAATTCCGAATTTTAACTCCGAATTTTAACTCCGAATTTTAACTCCGAATTTTAACTCCGAATTTTAATTCCGAATTTTAATTCCGAAATTTAACTCCGAATTTTAACTCCGAATTTTAACTCCGAATTTTAACTCCGAATTTTAATTCCGAATTTTAATTCCGAAATTTAACTCCGAATTTTAACTCCGAAATTTAACTCCGAATTTTAACTCCGAATTTTAAGTCCGAATTTTAACTCCGATTTTTAATTCCGAATTTTAATTCCGAATTTTAACTCCGAATTTTAACTCCGAATTTTAACTCCGAATTTTAATTCCGAATTTTAATTCCGAATTTTAACTCCGAATTTTAACTCCGAATTTTAACTCCGAATTTTAATTCCGAATTTTAATTCCGAAATTTAACTCCGAATTTTAATTCCGAATTTTAATTCCGAAATTTAACTCCGAATTTTAACTCCGAATTTTAACTCCGAATTTTAACTCCGAATTTTAATTCCGAATTTTAATTCCGAAATTTAACTCCGAATTTTAACTCCGAATTTTAACTCCGAATTTTAACTCCGATTTTTAATTCCGAATTTTAATTCCGAATTTTAATTCCGAATTTTAATTCCGAAATTTAACTCCGAATTTTAACTCCGAATTTTAACTCCGAATTTTAATTCCGAATTTTAATTCCGAAATTTAATTCCGAATTTTAACTCCGAATTTTAACTCCGAATTTTAACTCCGAATTTTAATTCCGAATTTTAATTCCGAAATTTAATCCGAATTTTAACTCCGAAATTTAACTCCGAATTTTAACTCCGAATTTTAACTCCGAATTTTAACTCCGAATTTTAATTCCGAATTTTAACTCCGAATTTTAACTCCGAATTTTAACTCCGAATTTTAATTCCGAATTTTAATTCCGAATTTTAATTCCGAAATTTAACTCCGAATTTTAATTCCGAATTTTAATTCCGAAATTTAACTCCGAATTTTAACTCCGAATTTTAACTCCGAATTTTAACTCCGAATTTTAATTCCGAATTTTAATTCCGAAATTTAACTCCGAATTTTAACTCCGAATTTTAACTCCGAATTTTAACTCCGAATTTTAATTCCGAATTTTAATTCCGAATTTTAATTCCGAATTTTAATTCCGAAATTTAACTCCGAATTTTAACTCCGAATTTTAACTCCGAATTTTAATTCCGAATTTTAATTCCGAAATTTAATTCCGAATTTTAACTCCGAATTTTAACTCCGAATTTTAACTCCGAATTTTAACTCCGAATTTTAACTCCGAATTTTAACTCCGAATTTTAATTCCGAATTTTAATTCCGAAATTTAACTCCGAATTTTAACTCCGAATTTTAACTCCGAATTTTAACTCCGAAATTTAATTCCGAATTTTAACTCCGAATTTTAATTCCGAATTTTAATTCCGAATTTTAATTCCGAATTTTAATTCCGAAATTTAACTCCGAAATTTAACTCCGAATTTTAACTCCGAATTTTAACTCCGAATTTTAATTCCGAATTTTAATTCCGAATTTTAATTCCGAAATTTAACTCCGAATTTTAACTCCGAATTTTAACTCCGAATTTTAACTCCGAATTTTAACTCCGAATTTTAACTCCGAATTTTAACTCCGAATTTTAACTCCGAATTTTAACTCCGAATTTTAACTCCGAATTTTAATTCCGAATTTTAATTCCGAAATTTAACTCCGAATTTTAACTCCGAATTTTAACTCCGAATTTTAACTCCGAATTTTAACTCCGAATTTTAATTCCGAATTTTAACTCCGAAATTTAACTCCGAATTTTAACTCCGAATTTTAACTCCGAATTTTAATTCCGAATTTTAATTCCGAAATTTAATTCCGAATTTTAACTCCGAATTTTAACTCCGAATTTTAACTCCGAATTTTAATTCCGAATTTTAATTCCGAATTTTAACTCCGAATTTTAACTCCGAATTTTAACTCCGAATTTTAATTCCGAATTTTAATTCCGAATTTTAATTCCGAATTTTAATTCCGAAATTTAACTCCGAATTTTAACTCCGAATTTTAACTCCGAATTTTAATTCCGAATTTTAATTCCGAAATTTAATTCCGAATTTTAACTCCGAATTTTAACTCCGAATTTTAACTCCGAATTTTAATTCCGAATTTTAATTCCGAATTTTAACTCCGAATTTTAATTCCGAAATTTAACTCCGAATTTTAACTCCGAATTTTAACTCCGAATTTTAACTCCGAATTTTAACTCCGAATTTTAACTCCGAATTTTAACTCCGAATTTTAACTCCGAATTTTAATTCCGAATTTTAACTCCGAATTTTAACTCCGAATTTTAACTCCGAATTTTAATTCCGAATTTTAATTCCGAATTTTAATTCCGAAATTTAACTCCGAATTTTAACTCCGAATTTTAACTCCGAATTTTAACTCCGAATTTTAACTCCGACTTTTAACTCCGAATTTTAACTCCGAATTTTAACTCCGAATTTTAACTCCGAATTTTAATTCCGAATTTTAATTCCGAATTTTAATTCCGAAATTTAACTCCGAATTTTAACTCCGAAATTTAACTCCGAATTTTAACTCCGAATTTTAACTCCGAATTTTAACTCCGAATTTTAATTCCGAATTTTAACTCCGAATTTTAACTCCGAATTTTAACTCCGAATTTTAATTCCGAATTTTAATTCCGAATTTTAATTCCGAATTTTAATTCCGAAATTTAACTCCGAATTTTAATTCCGAATTTTAATTCCGAAATTTAACTCCGAATTTTAACTCCGAATTTTAACTCCGAATTTTAATTCCGAATTTTAACTCCGAATTTTAACTCCGAATTTTAACTCCGAATTTTAATTCCGAATTTTAATTCCGAATTTTAATTCCGAAATTTAACTCCGAATTTTAATTCCGAATTTTAATTCCGAAATTTAACTCCGAATTTTAACTCCGAATTTTAACTCCGAATTTTAACTCCGAATTTTAATTCCGAATTTTAATTCCGAAATTTAACTCTGAATTTTAACTCCGAATTTTAACTCCGAATTTTAACTCCGAATTTTAATTCCGAATTTTAATTCCGAATTTTAATTCCGAATTTTAATTCCGAAATTTAACTCCGAATTTTAACTCCGAATTTTAACTCCGAATTTTAATTCCGAATTTTAATTCCGAAATTTAATTCCGAATTTTAACTCCGAATTTTAACTCCGAATTTTAACTCCGAATTTTAATTCCGAATTTTAATTCCGAATTTTAATTCCGAATTTTAATTCCGAAATTTAACTCCGAATTTTAACTCCGAATTTTAACTCCGAATTTTAACTCCGAATTTTAACTCCGAATTTTAACTCCGAATTTTAACTCCGAATTTTAACTCCGAATTTTAATTCCGAATTTTAACTCCGAATTTTAACTCCGAATTTTAATTCCGAATTTTAATTCCGAATTTTAATTCCGAAATTTAACTCCGAATTTTAACTCCGAATTTTAACTCCGAATTTTAACTCCGAATTTTAACTCCGAATTTTAACTCCGAATTTTAACTCCGAATTTTAACTCCGAATTTTAACTCCGAATTTTAACTCCGAATTTTAATTCCGAATTTTAATTCCGAAATTTAACTCCGAATTTTAACTCCGAATTTTAACTCCGAATTTTAACTCCGAATTTTAACTCCGAATTTTAATTCCGAATTTTAACTCCGAAATTTAACTCCGAATTTTAACTCCGAATTTTAACTCCGAATTTTAATTCCGAATTTTAATTCCGAAATTTAATTCCGAATTTTAACTCCGAATTTTAACTCCGAATTTTAACTCCGAATTTTAATTCCGAATTTTAATTCCGAATTTTAACTCCGAATTTTAACTCCGAATTTTAACTCCGAATTTTAATTCCGAATTTTAATTCCGAATTTTAATTCCGAATTTTAATTCCGAATTTTAATTCCGAATTTTAATTCCGAAATTTAACTCCGAATTTTAACTCCGAATTTTAATTCCGAATTTTAATTCCGAAATTTAATTCCGAAATTTAACTCCGAATTTTAACTCCGAATTTTAATTCCGAATTTTAATTCCGAATTTTAATTCCGAATTTTAATTCCGAATTTTAATTCCGAAATTTAACTCCGAATTTTAACTCCGAATTTTAACTCCGAATTTTAACTCCGAATTTTAACTCCGAATTTTAACTCCGAATTTTAACTCCGAATTTTAACTCCGAATTTTAATTCCGAATTTTAACTCCGAATTTTAACTCCGAATTTTAACTCCGAATTTTAATTCCGAATTTTAATTCCGAATTTTAATTCCGAAATTTAACTCCGAATTTTAACTCCGAATTTTAACTCCGAATTTTAACTCCGAATTTTAACTCCGAATTTTAACTCCGAATTTTAACTCCGAATTTTAACTCCGAATTTTAATTCCGAATTTTAATTCCGAATTTTAATTCCGAATTTTAATTCCGAAATTTAACTCCGAATTTTAACTCCGAATTTTAACTCCGAATTTTAATTCCGAATTTTAATTCCGAAATTTAATTCCGAATTTTAACTCCGAATTTTAACTCCGAATTTTAACTCCGAATTTTAATTCCGAATTTTAATTCCGAATTTTAATTCCGAATTTTAATTCCGAAATTTAACTCCGAATTTTAACTCCGAATTTTAACTCCGAATTTTAACTCCGAATTTTAACTCCGAATTTTAACTCCGAATTTTAACTCCGAATTTTAATTCCGAATTTTAACTCCGAATTTTAACTCCGAATTTTAACTCCGAATTTTAATTCCGAATTTTAATTCCGAATTTTAATTCCGAAATTTAACTCCGAATTTTAACTCCGAATTTTAACTCCGAATTTTAACTCCGAATTTTAACTCCGAATTTTAACTCCGAATTTTAACTCCGAATTTTAACTCCGAATTTTAACTCCGAATTTTAACTCCGAATTTTAATTCCGAATTTTAATTCCGAAATTTAACTCCGAATTTTAACTCCGAATTTTAACTCCGAATTTTAACTCCGAATTTTAATTCCGAAATTTAACTCCGAATTTTAACTCCGAATTTTAACTCCGAATTTTAACTCCGAATTTTAACTCCGAATTTTAACTCCGAATTTTAACTCCGAATTTTAATTCCGAATTTTAATTCCGAATTTTAACTCCGAATTTTAACTCCGAATTTTAACTCCGAATTTTAACTCCGAATTTTAACTTCGAATTTTAACTCCGAATTTTAACTCCGAATTTTAACTCCGAATTTTAATTCCGAATTTTAATTCCGAATTTTAATTCCGAATTTTATCTCCGAATTTTAACTCCGAATTTTAACTCCGAATTTTAACTCCGAATTTTAACTCCGAATTTTAACTCCGAATTTTAACTCCGAATTTTAATTCCGAATTTTAATTCCGAATTTTAACTCCGAAATTTAATTCCGAATTTTAACTCCGAATTTTAACTCCGAATTTTAATTCCGAATTTTAATTCCGAAATTTAATTCCGAATTTTAACTCCGAATTTTAACTCCGAATTTTAACTCCGAATTTTAACTCCGAATTTTAATTCCGAATTTTAATTCCGAATTTTAACTCCGAATTTTAACTCCGAATTTTAACTCCGAATTTTAATTCCGAATTTTAACTCCGAATTTTAACTCCGAATTTTAATTCCGAATTTTAACTCCGAATTTTAACTCCGAATTTTAACTCCGAATTTTAACTCCGAATTTTAACTCCGAATTTTAACTCCGAATTTTAACTCCGAATTTTAACTCCGAATTTTAACTCCGAATTTTAACTCCGAATTTTAACTCCGAATTTTAATTCCGAATTTTAATTCCGAATTTTAACTCCGAAATTTAATTCCGAATTTTAACTCCGAATTTTAACTCCGAATTTTAATTCCGAAATTTAATTCCGAATTTTAACTCCGAATTTTAACTCCGAATTTTAACTCCGAATTTTAACTCCGAATTTTAATTCCGAATTTTAATTCCGAAATTTAACTCCGAATTTTAACTCCGAATTTTAACTCCGAATTTTAACTCCGAATTTTAACTCCGAATTTTAATTCCGAATTTTAATTCCGAAATTTAATTCCGAATTTTAACTCCGAATTTTAACTCCGAATTTTAACTCCGAATTTTAACTCCGAATTTTAACTCCGAATTTTAACTCCGAATTTTAACTCCGAATTTTAACTCCGAATTTTAACTCCGAATTTTAACTCCGAATTTTAACTCCGAATTTTAACTCCGAATTTTAATTCCGAATTTTAATTCCGAATTTTAATTCCGAAATTTAATTCCGAATTTTAACTCCGAATTTTAACTCCGAATTTTAACTCCGAATTTTAACTCCGAATTTTAATTCCGAATTTTGATTCCGAAATTTAACTCCGAAATTTAACTCCGAATTTTAACTCCGAATTTTAACTCCGAATTTTAACTCCGAATTTTAACTCCGAATTTTAACTCCGAATTTTAACTCCGAATTTTAATTCCGAATTTTAATTCCGAAATTTAACTCCGAATTTTAACTCCGAATTTTAACTCCGAATTTTAACTCCGAATTTTAATTCCGAATTTTAATTCCGAATTTTAATTCCGAATTTTAACTCCGAATTTTAACTCCGAATTTTAACTCCGAAATTTAACTCCGAATTTTAACTCCGAATTTTAACTCCGAATTTTAACTCCGAATTTTAACTCCGAATTTTAACTCCGAATTTTAACTCCGAATTTTAACTCCGAATTTTAATTCCGAATTTTAACTCCGAATTTTAACTCCGAATTTTAACTCCGAATTTTAACTCCGAATTTTAACTCCGAATTTTAACTCCGAATTTTAACTCCGAATTTTAACTCCGAATTTTAACTCCGAATTTTAATTCCGAATTTTAATTCCGAATTTTAATTCCGAAATTTAACTCCGAATTTTAACTCCGAATTTTAACTCCGAGTTTTAACTCCGAATTTTAATTCCGAATTTTAATTCCGAAATTTAATTCCGAATTTTAACTCGGAATTTTAACTCCGAATTTTAACTCCGAATTTTAACTCCGAATTTTAACTCCGAATTTTAACTCCGAATTTTAACTCCGAATTTTAATTCCGAATTTTAATTCCGAAATTTAACTCCGAATTTTAACTCCGAATTTTAACTCCGAATTTTAACTCCGAATTTTAACTCCGAATTTTAACTCCGAATTTTAATTTCGAATTTTAATTCCGAATTTTAATTCCGAAATTTAACTCCGAATTTTAACTCCGAATTTTAACTCCGAATTTTAACTCCGAATTTTAACTCCGAATTTTAATTCCGAATTTTAATTCCGAAATTTAACTCCGAATTTTAACTCCGAATTTTAACTCCGAATTTTAACTCCGAATTTTAACTCCGAATTTTAACTCCGAATTTTAACTCCGAATTTTAACTCCGAATTTTAACTCCGAATTTTAACTCCGAATTTTAACTCCGAATTTTAACTCCGAATTTTAATTCCGAATTTTAATTCCGAATTTTAACTCCGAAATTTAATTCCGAATTTTAACTCCGAATTTTAACTCCGAATTTTAATTCCGAATTTTAATTCCGAAATTTAATTCCGAATTTTAACTCCGAATTTTAACTCCGAATTTTAACTCCGAATTTTAATTCCGAATTTTAATTCCGAATTTTAACTCCGAATTTTAACTCCGAATTTTAACTCCGAATTTTAACTCCGAATTTTAATTCCGAATTTTAATTCCGAAATTTAACTCCGAATTTTAACTCCGAATTTTAACTCCGAATTTTAACTCCGAATTTTAATTCCGAATTTTAATTCCGAAATTTAACTCCGAATTTTAACTCCGAATTTTAACTCCGAATTTTAACTCCGAATTTTAACTCCGAATTTTAACTCCGAATTTTAACTCCGAATTTTAACTCCGAATTTTAACTCCGAATTTTAATTCCGAATTTTAATTCCGAAATTTAACTCCGAATTTTAATTCCGAATTTTAATTCCGAAATTTAACTCCGAATTTTAACTCCGAAATTTAACTCCGAATTTTAACTCCGAATTTTAACTCCGAATTTTAACTCCGAATTTTAATTCCTAATTTTAACTCCGAATTTTAACTCCGAATTTTAACTCCGAATTTTAATTCCGAATTTTAATTCCGAATTTTAATTCCGAAATTTAACTCCGAATTTTAATTCCGAATTTTAATTCCGAAATTTAACTCCGAATTTTAACTCTGAATTTTAATTCCGAATTTTAATTCCGAATTTTAATTCCGAAATTTAACTCCGAATTTTAATTCCGAATTTTAATTCCGAAATTTAACTCCGAATTTTAATTCCGAATTTTAATTCCGAAATTTAACTCCGAATTTTAACTCCGAATTTTAACTCCGAATTTTAACTCCGAATTTTAATTCCGAATTTTAATTCCGAAATTTAACTCCGAATTTTAATTCCGAATTTTAATTCCGAAATTTAACTCCGAATTTTAATTCCGAATTTTAATTCCGAAATTTAACTCCGAATTTTAAATCCGAATTTTAACTCCGAATTTTAACTCCGAATTTTAATTCCGAATTTTAATTCCGAAATTTAACTCCGAATTTTAACTCCGAAATTTAATTCCGAAATTTAATTCCGAATTTTAACTCCGAATTTTAACTCCGAATTTTAATTCCGATTTTAATTCCGAATTTTAACTCCGAATTTTAACTCCGAATTTTAATTCCGAATTTTAATTCCGAAATTTAACTCCGAATTTTAACTCCGAATTTTAACTCCGAAATTTAATTCCGAATTTTAACTCCGAGTTTTAACTCCGAATTTTAATTCCGAATTTTAATTCCGAAATTTAATTCCGAATTTTAACTCCGAATTTTAATTCCGAATTTTAACTCCGAATTTTAACTCCGAATTTTAATTCCGAATTTTAATTCCGAATTTTAACTCCGAAATTTAATTCCGAATTTTAACTCCGAGTTTTAACTCCGAATTTTAATTCCGAATTTTAATTCCGAAATTTAATTCCGAATTTTAACTCCGAATTTTAACTCCGAATTTTAACTCCGAATTTTAATTCCGAATTTTAATTCCGAAATTTAACTCCGAATTTTAACTCCGAATTTTAACTCCGAATTTTAACTCCGAATTTTAACTCCGAATTTTAACTCCGAATTTTAATTCCGAATTTTAACTCCGAATTTTAACTCCGAATTTTAACTCCGAATTTTAATTCCGAATTTTAATTCCGAATTTTAATTCCGAAATTTAACTCCGAATTTTAACTCCGAATTTTAATTCCGAATTTTAACTCCGAATTTTAACTCCGAATTTTAACTCCGAATTTTAATTCCGAATTTTAACTCCGAATTTTAATTCCGAATTTTAACTCCGAATTTTAACTCCGAATTTTAATTCCGAATTTTAATTCCGAATTTTAATTCCGAAATTTAATTCCGAAATTTAATTCCGAATTTTAACTCCGAATTTTAACTCCGAATTTTAATTCCGATTTTAATTCCGAATTTTAATTCCGAATTTTAACTCCGAATTTTAACTCCGAATTTTAACTCCGAATTTTAACTCCGAATTTTAATTCCGAATTTTAATTCCGAAATTTAACTCCGAATTTTAACTCCGAATTTTAACTCCGAATTTTAACTCCGAATTTTAATTCCGAATTTTAATTCCGAAATTTAACTCCGAATTTTAACTCCGAAATTTAACTCCGAATTTTAACTCCGAATTTTAACTCCGAATTTTAACTCCGAATTTTAATTCCGAATTTTAATTCCGAATTTTAACTCCGAATTTTAACTCCGAATTTTAACTCCGAATTTTAATTCCGAATTTTAATTCCGAATTTTAACTCCGAATTTTAACTCCGAATTTTAACTCCGAATTTTAATTCCGAATTTTAATTCCGAATTTTAATTCCGAAATTTAACTCCGAATTTTAATTCCGAATTTTAATTCCGAAATTTAACTCCGAATTTTAACTCCGAATTTTAACTCCGAATTTTAACTCCGAATTTTAATTCCGAATTTTAATTCCGAAATTTAACTCCGAATTTTAACTCCGAATTTTAACTCCGAATTTTAACTCCGAATTTTAATTCCGAATTTTAATTCCGAATTTTAATTCCGAATTTTAATTCCGAAATTTAACTCCGAATTTTAACTCCGAATTTTAACTCCGAATTTTAATTCCGAATTTTAATTCCGAAATTTAACTCCGAATTTTAACTCCGAATTTTAACTCCGAATTTTAACTCCGAATTTTAATTCCGAATTTTAATTCCGAAATTTAACTCCGAATTTTAACTCCGAAATTTAACTCCGAATTTTAACTCCGAATTTTAACTCCGAATTTTAACTCCGAATTTTAATTCCGAATTTTAACTCCGAATTTTAACTCCGAATTTTAACTCCGAATTTTAATTCCGAATTTTAATTCCGAATTTTAATTCCGAAATTTTAACTCAATTTTAATCGGAATTTTAATTCCGAATTTTAACTCCGAAATTTAACTCCGAATTTTAACTCCGAATTTTAACTCCGAATTTTAACTCCGAATTTTAATTCCGAATTTTAATTCCGAAATTTAACTCCGAATTTTAACTCCGAATTTTAACTCCGAATTTTAACTCCGAATTTTAATTCCGAATTTTAATTCCGAATTTTAATTCCGAATTTTAACTCCGAAATTTAACTCCGAATTTTAACTCCGAATTTTAACTCCGAATTTTAATTCCGAATTTTAATTCCGAAATTTAATTCCGAATTTTAACTCCGAATTTTAACTCCGAATTTTAACTCCGAATTTTAATTCCGAATTTTAATTCCGAATTTTAATTCCGAATTTTAATTCCGAATTTTAATTCCGAATTTAACTCCGAATTTTAACTCCGAATTTTAACTCCGAATTTTAACTCCGAATTTTAACTCCGAATTTTAACTCCGAATTTTAACTCCGAATTTTAACTCCGAATTTTAACTCCGAATTTTAACTCCGAATTTTAATTCCGAATTTTAATTCCGAATTTTAATTCCGAAATTTAACTCCGAATTTTAACTCCGAATTTTAACTCCGAATTTTAACTCCGAATTTTAACTCCGAATTTTAACTCCGAATTTTAACTCCGAATTTTAACTCCGAATTTTAATTCCGAATTTTAACTCCGAATTTTAACTCCGAATTTTAACTCCGAATTTTAACTCCGAATTTTAACTCCGAATTTTAACTCCGAATTTTAACTCCGAATTTTAACTCCGAATTTTAATTCCGAATTTTAATTCCGAATTTTAATTCCGAATTTTAACTCCGAATTTTAATTCCGAATTTTAATTCCGAATTTTAACTCCGAATTTTAACTCCGAATTTTAACTCCGAATTTTAACTCCGAATTTTAACTCCGAATTTTAACTCCGAATTTTAACTCCGAATTTTAATTCCGAATTTTAATTCCGAATTTTAATTCCGATTTTAGATTAATTCCGAATTTTAACTCCGAATTTTAACTCCGAATTTTAACTCCGAATTTTAACTCCGAATTTTAACTCCGAATTTTAACTCCGAATTTTAACTCCGAATTTTAACTCCGAATTTTAACTCCGAATTTTAATTCCGAATTTTAATTCCGAATTTTAACTCCGAATTTTAACTCCGAATTTTAACTCCGAATTTTAACTCCGAATTTTAACTCCGAATTTTAACTCCGAATTTTAACTCCGAATTTTAATCCGAATTTTAACTCCGAATTTTAATTCCGAATTTTAATTCCGAATTTTAATTCCGAATTTTAACTCCGAATTTTAATTCCGAATTTTAATTCCGAATTTTAACTCCGAATTTTAACTCGAATTTTAACTCCGAATTTTAAC
>CAVNUY010000040.1:0-26730 GCA_963691655.1 Toxonevra muliebris | reverse complement strand
TTCGGAATTAAAATTCGGAATTAAAATTCGGAATTAAAATTCGGAATTAAAATTCGGAGTTAAAATTCGGAGTTAAAATTCGGAGTTAAAATTCGGAGTTAAATTTCGGAATTAAAATTCGGAATTAAAATTCGGAGTTAAAATTCGGAGTTAAAATTCGGAGTTAAAATTCGGAGTTAAATTTCGGAATTAAAATTCGGAATTAAAATTCGGAGTTAAATTTCGGAATTAAAATTCGGAATTAAAATTCGGAATTAAAATTCGGAGTTAAAATTCGGAGTTAAAATTCGGAGTTAAAATTCGGAATTAAAATTCGGAGTTAAAATTCGGAGTTAAAATTCGGAGTTAAAATTCGGAGTTAAAATTCGGAGTTAAAATTCGGAGTTAAATTTCGGAATTAAAATTCGGAGTTAAATTTCGGAATTAAAATTCGGAATTAAAATTCGGAGTTAAAATTCGGAGTTAAAATTCGGAGTTAAAATTCGGAGTTAAAATTCGGAGTTAAATTTCGGAATTAAAATTCGGAATTAAAATTCGGAATTAAAATTCGGAGTTAAAATTCGGAGTTAAAATTCGGAGTTAAAATTCGGAATTAAATTTCGGAATTAAAATTCGGAATTAAAATTCGGAGTTAAAATTCGGAGTTAAAATTCGGAATTAAAATTTCGGAGTTAAAATTCGGAATTAGAATTCGGAATTAAAATTCGGAGTTAAAATTCGGAGTTAAAATTCGGAGTTAAAATTCGGAATTAAAATTCGGAATTAAAATTCGGAATTAAAATTCGGAGTTAAAATTCGGAGTTAAAATTCGGAGTTAAAATTCGGAGTTAAAATTCGGAGTTAAAATTCGGAGTTAAAATTCGGAGTTAAAATTCGGAGTTAAAATTCGGAGTTAAAATTCGGAGTTAAAATTCGGAGTTAAAATTCGGAGTTAAAATTCGGAGTTAAAATTCGGAATTAAAATTCGGAATTAAAATTCGGAATTAAAATTCGGAATTAAAATTCGGAATTAAAATTCGGAGTTAAAATTCGGAGTTAAAATTCGGAGTTAAAATTCGGAGTTAAAATTCGGAGTTAAAATTCGGAATTAAAATTCGGAATTAAAATTCGGAGTTAAAATTCGGAGTTAAAATTCGGAGTTAAAATTCGGAGTTAAAATTCGGAGTTAAAATTCGGAGTTAAATTTCGGAATTAAAATTCGGAGTTAAAATTCGGAGTTAAAATTCGGAGTTAAAATTCGGAATTAAAATTCGGAATTAAAATTCGGAGTTAAAATTCGGAGTTAAAATTCGGAGTTAAAATTCGGAGTTAAAATTCGGAGTTAAAATTCGGAGTTAAAATTCGGAGTTAAAATTCGGAGTTAAAATTCGGAATTAAATTTCGGAATTAAAATTCGGAATTAAAATTCGGAGTTAAAATTCGGAGTTAAAATTCGGAATTAAATTTCGGAGTTAAAATTCGGAATTAGAATTCGGAATTAAAATTCGGAGTTAAAATTCGGAGTTAAAATTCGGAGTTAAATTTCGGAATTAAAATTCGGAGTTAAATTTCGGAATTAAAATTCGGAATTAAAATTCGGAATTAAAATTCGGAGTTAAAATTCGGAGTTAAAATTCGGAGTTAAAATTCGGAGTTAAAATTCGGAGTTAAAATTCGGAGTTAAAATTCGGAGTTAAATTTCGGAATTAAAATTCGGAATTAAAATTCGGAATTAAAATTCGGAGTTAAAATTCGGAGTTAAAATTCGGAGTTAAAATTCGGAGTTAAAATTCGGAGTTAAAATTCGGAGTTAAAATTCGGAGTTAAAATTCGGAGTTAAAATTCGGAGTTAAAATTCGGAGTTAAAATTCGGAATTAAAATTCGGAATTAAAATTCGGAATTAAAATTCGGAATTAAAATTCGGAGTTAAAATTCGGAGTTAAAATTCGGAGTTAAAATTCGGAGTTAAAATTCGGAGTTAAAATTCGGAGTTAAAATTCGGAGTTAAAATTCGGAATTAAAATTCGGAGTTAAATTTCGGAATTAAAATTCGGAATTAAAATTCGGAATTAAAATTCGGAATTAAAATTCGGAGTTAAAATTCGGAGTTAAAATTCGGAGTTAAAATTCGGAATTAAAATTCGGAGTTAAAATTCGGAGTTAAAATTCGGAGTTAAAATTCGGAGTTAAAATTCGGAGTTAAAATTCGGAGTTAAAATTCGGAGTTAAAATTCGGAGTTAAATTTCGGAATTAAAATTCGGAATTAAAATTCGGAATTAAAATTCGGAGTTAAAATTCGGAGTTAAAATTCGGAGTTAAAATTCGGAGTTAAATTTCGGAATTAAAATTCGGAATTAAAATTCGGAATTAAATTTCGGAATTAAAATTCGGAATTAAAATTCGGAGTTAAAATTCGGAGTTAAAATTCGGAATTAAAATTCGGAATTAAAATTCGGAGTTAAATTTCGGAATTAAAATTCGGAATTAAAATTCGGAGTTAAAATTCGGAGTTAAAATTCGGAGTTAAATTTCGGAATTAAAATTCGGAATTAAAATTCGGAGTTAAAATTCGGAGTTAAAATTCGGAATTAAATTTCGGAGTTAAAATTCGGAATTAAAATTCGGAATTAAAATTCGGAATTAAAATTCGGAGTTAAAATTCGGAGTTAAAATTCGGAGTTAAAATTCGGAGTTAAAATTCGGAGTTAAAATTCGGAGTTAAAATTCGGAGTTAAAATTCGGAGTTAAATTTCGGAATTAAAATTCGGAATTAAAATTCGGAGTTAAAATTCGGAGTTAAAATTCGGAGTTAAAATTCGGAGTTAAAATTCGGAATTAAATTTCGGAATTAAAATTCGGAATTAAAATTCGGAGTTAAAATTCGGAGTTAAAATTTCGGAGTTAAAATTCGGAATTAAAATTCGGAATTAAAATTCGGAGTTAAAATTCGGAGTTAAAATTCGGAGTTAAAATTCGGAGTTAAAATTCGGAGTTAAAATTCGGAGTTAAAATTCGGAGTTAAAATTCGGAGTTAAAATTCGGAGTTAAAATTCGGAGTTAAATTTCGGAATTAAAATTCGGAATTAAAATTCGGAGTTAAAATTCGGAGTTAAAATTCGGAATTAAAATTCGGAATTAAAATTCGGAGTTAAAATTCGGAGTTAAAATTCGGAGTTAAATTTCGGAATTAAAATTCGGAATTAAAATTCGGAATTAAAATTCGGAGTTAAAATTCGGAGTTAAAATTCGGAGTTAAAATTCGGAGTTAAAATTCGGAGTTAAATTTCGGAATTAAAATTCGGAATTAAAATTCGGAATTAAAATTCGGAATTAAAATTCGGAGTTAAAATTCGGAGTTAAAATTCGGAGTTAAAATTCGGAGTTAAATTTCGGAATTAAAATTCGGAATTAAAATTCGGAGTTAAAATTCGGAGTTAAAATTCGGAGTTAAAATTCGGAGTTAAATTTCGGAATTAAAATTCGGAATTAAAATTCGGAATTAAAATTCGGAATTAAAATTCGGAGTTAAATTTCGGAATTAAAATTCGGAATTAAAATTCGGAATTAAAATTCGGAGTTAAAATTCGGAGTTAAAATTCGGAGTTAAAATTCGGAATTAAAATTCGGAGTTAAAATTCGGAGTTAAAATTCGGAGTTAAAATTTCGGAATTAAAATTCGGAATTAAAATTCGGAATTAAAATTCGGAGTTAAAATTCGGAGTTAAAATTCGGAGTTAAAATTCGGAGTTAAAATTCGGAGTTAAAATTCGGAATTAAAATTCGGAATTAAAATTCGGAATTAAAATTCGGAGTTAAAATTCGGAGTTAAAATTCGGAGTTAAAATTCGGAGTTAAATTTCGGAATTAAAATTCGGAATTAAAATTCGGAGTTAAAATTCGGAGTTAAAATTCGGAGTTAAAATTCGGAGTTAAATTTCGGAATTAAAATTCGGAATTAAAATTCGGAGTTAAAATTCGGAGTTAAAATTCGGAGTTAAAATTCGGAGTTAAAATTCGGAGTTAAAATTCGGAGTTAAAATTCGGAGTTAAAATTCGGAGTTAAAATTCGGAGTTAAATTTCGGAATTAAAATTCGGAATTAAAATTCGGAGTTAAAATTCGGAGTTAAAATTCGGAGTTAAAATTCGGAGTTAAATTTCGGAATTAAAATTCGGAATTAAAATTCGGAGTTAAAATTCGGAGTTAAAATTCGGAGTTAAAATTCGGAGTTAAAATTCGGAATTAAATTTCGGAATTAAAATTCGGAATTAAAATTCGGAGTTAAAATTCGGAGTTAAAATTCGGAATTAAATTTCGGAGTTAAAATTCTTAATTAAAATTCGGAATTAAAATTCGGAGTTAAAATTCGGAGTTAAAATTCGGAGTTAAAATTCGGAGTTAAAATTCGGAGTTAAAATTCGGAGTTAAAATTCGGAGTTAAAATTCGGAGTTAAAATTCGGAGTTAAAATTCGGAGTTAAATTTCGGAATTAAAATTCGGAATTAAAATTCGGAGTTAAAATTCGGAGTTAAAATTCGGAGTTAAAATTCGGAGTTAAAATTCGGAGTTAAATTTCGGAATTAAAATTCGGAATTAAAATTCGGAATTAAAATTCGGAGTTAAAATTCGGAGTTAAAATTCGGAGTTAAAATTCGGAGTTAAAATTCGGAGTTAAAATTCGGAGTTAAAATTCGGAGTTAAAATTCGGAATTAAAATTCGGAATTAAAATTCGGAATTAAAATTCGGAGTTAAAATTCGGAGTTAAAATTCGGAGTTAAAATTCGGAGTTAAAATTCGGAGTTAAAATTCGGAGTTAAAATTCGGAATTAAAATTCGGAATTAAAATTCGGAATTAAAATTCGGAATTAAAATTCGGAATTAAAATTCGGAGTTAAAATTCGGAGTTAAAATTCGGAGTTAAAATTCGGAGTTAAAATTCGGAGTTAAAATTCGGAGTTAAAATTCGGAGTTAAAATTCGGAGTTAAATTTCGGAATTAAAATTCGGAATTAAAATTCGGAATTAAAATTCGGAGTTAAAATTCGGAGTTAAAATTCGGAGTTAAAATTCGGAGTTAAAATTCGGAGTTAAAATTCGGAGTTAAAATTCGGAGTTAAATTTCGGAATTAAAATTCGGAATTAAAATTCGGAGTTAAAATTCGGAGTTAAAATTCGGAGTTAAAATTCGGAGTTAAAATTCGGAGTTAAATTTCGGAATTAAAATTCGGAATTAAAATTCGGAATTAAAATTCGGAGTTAAAATTCGGAGTTGAATTTCGGAATTAAATTTCGGAATTAAAATTCGGAGTTAAAATTCGGAGTTAAAATTCGGAGTTAAAATTCGGAGTTAAAATTCGGAGTTAAAATTCGGAGTTAAAATTCGGAGTTAAAATTCGGAGTTAAAATTCGGAGTTAAATTTCGGAATTAAAATTCGGAATTAAAATTCGGAATTAAAATTCGGAGTTAAAATTCGGAGTTAAAATTCGGAGTTAAAATTCGGAATTAAATTTCGGAATTAAAATTCGGAATTAAAATTCGGAGTTAAAATTCGGAGTTAAAATTCGGAGTTAAATTTCGGAATTAAAATTCGGAATTAAAATTCGGAATTAAAATTCGGAGTTAAAATTCGGAGTTAAAATTCGGAGTTAAAATTCGGAGTTAAATTTCGGAATTAAAATTCGGAATTAAAATTCGGAGTTAAAATTCGGAGTTAAAATTCGGAGTTAAAATTCGGAGTTAAATTTCGGAATTAAAATTCGGAATTAAAATTCGGAGTTAAATTTCGGAATTAAAATTCGGAATTAAAATTCGGAATTAAAATTCGGAGTTAAAATTCGGAGTTAAAATTCGGAGTTAAAATTCGGAATTAAAATTCGGAGTTAAAATTCGGAGTTAAAATTCGGAGTTAAAATTCGGAGTTAAAATTCGGAGTTAAAATTCGGAGTTAAAATTCGGAGTTAAATTTCGGAATTAAAATTCGGAATTAAAATTCGGAGTTAAAATTCGGAGTTAAAATTCGGAGTTAAAATTCGGAGTTAAAATTCGGAGTTAAAATTCGGAGTTAAAATTCGGAGTTAAAATTCGGAGTTAAAATTCGGAGTTAAATTTCGGAATTAAAATTCGGAATTAAAATTCGGAGTTAAAATTCGGAGTTAAAATTCGGAGTTAAAATTCGGAGTTAAAATTCGGAGTTAAATTTCGGAATTAAAATTCGGAATTAAAATTCGGAGTTAAAATTCGGAGTTAAAATTCGGAGTTAAAATTCGGAGTTAAAATTCGGAATTAAATTTCGGAATTAAAATTCGGAATTAAAATTCGGAGTTAAAATTCGGAGTTAAAATTCGGAATTAAATTTCGGAGTTAAAATTCGGAATTAGAATTCGGAATTAAAATTCGGAGTTAAAATTCGGAGTTAAAATTCGGAGTTAAAATTCGGAATTAAAATTCGGAATTAAAATTCGGAATTAAAATTCGGAGTTAAAATTCGGAGTTAAAATTCGGAGTTAAAATTCGGAGTTAAAATTCGGAGTTAAAATTCGGAGTTAAAATTCGGAGTTAAAATTCGGAGTTAAAATTCGGAGTTAAAATTCGGAGTTAAAATTCGGAGTTAAAATTCGGAGTTAAAATTCGAAGTTAAAATTCGGAGTTAAAATTCGGAATTAAAATTCGGAATTAAATTTCGGAATTAAAATTCGGAATTAAAATTCGGAGTTAAAATTCGGAGTTAAAATTTGGAGTTAAAATTCGGAGTTAAAATTCGGAGTTAAAATTCGGAATTAAAATTCGGATTTAAAATTCGGAGTTAAAATTCGGAGTTAAAATTCGGAGTTAAAATTCGGAGTTAAATTTCGGAATTAAAATTCGGAATTAAAATTCGGAATTAAAATTCGGAGTTAAAATTCGGAGTTAAAATTCGGAGTTAAAATTCGGAGTTAAATTTCGGAATTAAAATTCGGAATTAAAATTCGGAATTAAATTTCGGAATTAAAATTCGGAATTAAAATTCGGAGTTAAAATTCGGAGTTAAAATTCGGAATTAAAATTCGGAATTAAAATTCGGAGTTAAATTTCGGAATTAAAATTCGGAATTAAAATTCGGAGTTAAAATTCGGAGTTAAAATTCGGAGTTAAATTTCGGAATTAAAATTCGGAATTAAAATTCGGAGTTAAAATTCGGAGTTAAAATTCGGAATTAAATTTCGGAGTTAAATTTCGGAATTAAAATTCGGAATTAAAATTCGGAGTTAAAATTCGGAGTTAAAATTCGGAATTAAATTTCGGAGTTAAAATTCGGAATTAAAATTCGGAATTAAAATTCGGAATTAAAATTCGGAGTTAAAATTCGGAGTTAAAATTCGGAGTTAAATTTCGGAATTAAAATTCGGAATTAAAATTCGGAGTTAAAATTCGGAGTTAAAATTCGGAGTTAAAATTCGGAATTAAAATTCGGAGTTAAAATTCGGAGTTAAAATTCGGAGTTAAAATTCGGAGTTAAAATTCGGAGTTAAAATTCGGAGTTAAAATTCGGAGTTAAATTTCGGAATTAAAATTCGGAATTAAAATTCGGAGTTAAAATTCGGAGTTAAAATTCGGAGTTAAATTCGGAGTTAAAATTCGGAGTTAAAATTCGGAGTTAAAATTCGGAGTTAAAATTCGGAATTAAAATTCGGAATTAAAATTCGGAATTAAAATTCGGAGTTAAAATTCGGAGTTAAAATTCGGAGTTAAAATTCGGAGTTAAAATTCGGAGTTAAAATTCGGAGTTAAAATTCGGAGTTAAAATTCGGAGTTAAAATTCGGAATTAAAATTCGGAATTAAAATTCGGAATTAAAATTCGGAATTAAAATTCGGAGTTAAAATTCGGAGTTAAAATTCGGAGTTAAAATTCGGAGTTAAATTTCGGAATTAAAATTCGGAATTAAAATTCGGAGTTAAAATTCGGAGTTAAAATTCGGAGTTAAAATTCGGAGTTAAAATTCGGAATTAAATTTCGGAATTAAAATTCGGAATTAAAATTCGGAATTAAAATTCGGAGTTAAAATTCGGAGTTAAAATTCGGAGTTAAAATTCGGAGTTAAAATTCGGAGTTAAAATTCGGAGTTAAAATTCGGAGTTAAATTTCGGAATTAAAATTCGGAATTAAAATTCGGAGTTAAAATTCGGAGTTAAAATTCGGAGTTAAAATTCGGAGTTAAATTTCGGAATTAAAATTCGGAATTAAAATTCGGAGTTAAAATTCGGAGTTAAAATTCGGAGTTAAAATTCGGAGTTAAAATTCGGAGTTAAAATTCGGAGTTAAAATTCGGAGTTAAATTTCGGAATTAAAATTCGGAATTAAAATTCGGAATTAAAATTCGGAATTAAAATTCGGAATTAAAATTCGGAGTTAAAATTCGGAGTTAAAATTCGGAGTTAAAATTCGGAATTAAATTTCGGAATTAAAATTCGGAATTAAAATTCGGAGTTAAAATTCGGAGTTAAAATTCGGAGTTAAATTTCGGAATTAAAATTCGGAATTAAAATTCGGAATTAAAATTCGGAGTTAAAATTCGGAGTTAAAATTCGGAGTTAAGTTTCGGAATTAAAATTCGGAATTAAAATTCGGAGTTAAATTTCGGAATTAAAATTCGGAATTAAAATTCGGAATTAAAATTCGGAGTTAAAATTCGGAGTTAAAATTCGGAGTTAAAATTCGGAATTAAAATTCGGAGTTAAAATTCGGAGTTAAAATTCGGAGTTAAAATTCGGAGTTAAAATTCGGAGTTAAAATTCGGAATTAAAATTCGGAATTAAAATTCGGAATTAAAATTCGGAGTTAAAATTCGGAGTTAAAATTCGGAGTTAAATTTCAGAATTAAAATTCGGAATTAAAATTCGGAGTTAAAATTCGGAGTTAAAATTCGGAGTTAAATTTCGGAATTAAAATTCGGAATTAAAATTCGGAGTTAAAATTCGGAGTTAAAATTCGGAGTTAAAATTCGGAGTTAAAATTCGGAATTAAATTTCGGAATTAAAATTCGGAATTAAAATTCGGAGTTAAAATTCGGAGTTAAAATTCGGAATTAAATTTCGGAGTTAAAATTCGGAATTAAAATTCGGAATTAAAATTCGGAATTAAAATTCGGAGTTAAAATTCGGAGTTAAAATTCGGAGTTAAAATTCGGAGTTAAAATTCGGAGTTAAAATTCGGAGTTAAAATTCGGAGTTAAAATTCGGAGTTAAAATTCGGAGTTAAATTTCGGAATTAAAATTCGGAATTAAAATTCGGAGTTAAAATTCGGAGTTAAAATTCGGAGTTAAAATTCGGAGTTAAAATTCGGAGTTAAATTTCGGAATTAAAATTCGGAATTAAAATTCGGAATTAAAATTCGGAGTTAAAATTCGGAGTTAAAATTCGGAGCTAAAATTCGGAGTTAAAATTCGGAGTTAAAATTCGGAGTTAAAATTCGGAATTAAAATTCGGAATTAAAATTCGGAATTAAAATTCGGAGTTAAAATTCGGAGTTAAAATTCGGAGTTAAAATTCGGAGTTAAAATTTGGAGTTAAAATTCGGAGTTAAAATTCGGAGTTAAAATTCGGAGTTAAAATTCGGAGTTAAATTTCGGAATTAAAATTCGGAATTAAAATTCGGAGTTAAAATTCGGAGTTAAATTTCGGAATTAAAATTCGGAATTAAAATTCGGAGTTAAAATTCGGAGTTAAAATTCGGAGTTAAAATTCGGAGTTAAAATTCGGAGTTAAAATTCGGAGTTAAAATTCGGAGTTAAATTTCGGAATTAAAATTCGGAATTAAAATTCGGAGTTAAAATTCGGAGTTAAAATTCGGAGTTAAAATTCGGAATTAAATTTCGGAATTAAAATTCGGAATTAAAATTCGGAGTTAAAATTCGGAGTTAAAATTCGGAGTTAAATTTCGGAATTAAAATTCGGAATTAAAATTCGGAATTAAAATTCGGAATTAAAATTCGGAGTTAAAATTCGGAGTTAAAATTCGGAGTTAAAATTCGGAGTTAAATTTAGGAATTAAAATTCGGAATTAAAATTCGGAGTTAAAATTCGGAGTTAAAATTCGGAGTTAAAATTCGGAGTTAAATTTCGGAATTAAAATTCGGAGTTAAATTTCGGAATTAAAATTCGGAATTAAAATTCGGAATTAAAATTCGGAGTTAAAATTCGGAGTTAAAATTCGGAGTTAAAATTCGGAATTAAAATTCGGAGTTAAAATTCGGAGTTAAAATTCGGAGTTAAAATTCGGAGTTAAAATTCGGAGTTAAATTTCGGAATTAAAATTCGGAATTAAAATTCGGAGTTAAAATTCGGAGTTAAAATTCGGAGTTAAAATTCGGAGTTAAAATTCGGAGTTAAAATTCGGAGTTAAAATTCGGAGTTAAAATTCTTAGTTAAATTTCGGAATTAAAATTCGGAATTAAAATTCGGAGTTAAAATTCGGAGTTAAAATTCGGAGTTAAAATTCGGAGTTAAAATTCGGAGTTAAAATTCGGAGTTAAATTTCGGAATTAAAATTCGGAATTAAAATTCGGAGTTAAAATTCGGAGTTAAAATTCGGAGTTAAAATTCGGAATTAAATTTCGGAATTAAAATTCGGAGTTAAATTTCGGAATTAAAATTCGGAATTAAAATTCGGAGTTAAAATTCGGAGTTAAAATTCGGAGTTGAAATTCGGAATTAAAATTCGGAATTAAAATTCGGAGTTAAAATTCGGAGTTAAAATTCGGAGTTAAAATTCGGAGTTAAAATTCGGAGTTAAAATTCGGAGTTAAAATTCGGAGTTAAAATTCGGAGTTAAAATTCGGAGTTAAAATTCGGAGTTAAATTTCGGAATTAAAATTCGGAATTAAAATTCGGAGTTAAAATTCGGAGTTAAAATTCGGAGTTAAAATTCGGAGTTAAATTTCGGAATTAAAATTCGGAATTAAAATTCGGAATTAAAATTCGGAATTAAAATTCGGAGTTAAAATTCGGAGTTAAAATTCGGAGTTAAAATTCGGAGTTAAAATTCGGAGTTAAAATTCGGAGTTAAAATTCGGAGTTAAAATTCGGAGTTAAAATTCGGAGTTAAAATTCGGAATTAAAATTCGGAATTAAAATTCGGAATTAAAATTCGGAGTTAAAATTCGGAGTTAAAATTCGGAGTTAAAATTCGGAGTTAAAATTCGGAGTTAAAATTCGGAGTTAAAATTCGGAATTAAAATTCGGAATTAAAATTCGGAATTAAAATTCGGAATTAAAATTCGGAGTTAAAATTCGGAGTTAAAATTCGGAGTTAAATTTCGGAATTAAAATTCGGAATTAAAATTCGGAGTTAAAATTCGGAGTTAAAATTCGGAGTTAAAATTCGGAGTTAAAATTCGGAGTTAAAATTCGGAGTTAAAATTCGGAGTTAAATTTCGGAATTAAAATTCGGAATTAAAATTCGGAATGAAAATTCGGAATTAAAATTCGGAGTTAAAATTCGGAGTTAAAATTCGGAGTTAAAATTCGGAATTAAATTTCGGAATTAAAATTCGGAGTTAAAATTCGTAGTTAAAATTCGGAGTTAAATTTCGGAATTAAAATTCGGAATTAAAATTCGGAATTAAAATTCGGAATTAAAATTCGGAGTTAAAATTCGGAGTTAAAATTCGGAGTTAAAATTCGGAGTTAAATTTCGGAATTAAAATTCGGAATTAAAATTCGGAGTTAAAATTCGGAGTTAAAATTCGGAGTTAAAATTCGGAGTTAAATTTCGGAATTAAAATTCGGAATTAAAATTCGGAGTTAAATTTCGGAATTACAATTCGGAATTAAAATTCGGAGTTAAAATTCGGAGTTAAAATTCGGAGTTAAAATTCGGAATTAAAATTCGGAGTTAAAATTCGGAGTTAAAATTCGGAGTTAAAATTCGGAGTTAAAATTCGGAGTTAAAATTCGGAGTTAAATTTCGGAATTAAAATTCGGAATTAAAATTCGGGGTTAAAATTCGGAGTTAAAATTCGGAGTTAAAATTCGGAGTTAAAATTCGGAGTTAAAATTCGGAGTTAAAATTCGGAGTTAAATTTCGGAATTAAAATTCGGAATTAAAATTCGGAGTTAAAATTCGGAGTTAAAATTCGGAGTTAAAATTCGGAGTTAAAATTCGGAGTTAAATTTCGGAATTAAAATTCGGAATTAAAATTCGGAGATAAAATTCGGAGTTAAAATTCGGAGTTAAAATTCGGAGTTAAAATTCGGAATTAAATTTCGGAATTAAAATTCGGAATTAAAATTCGGAGTTAAAATTCGGAGTTAAAATTCGGAATTAAATTTCGGAGTTAAAATTCGGAATTAAAATTCGGAATTAAAATTCGGAGTTAAAATTCGGAGTTAAAATTCGGAGTTAAAATTCGGAGTTAAAATTCGGAGTTAAAATTCGGAGTTAAAATTCGGAGTTAAAATTCGGAGTTAAAATTCGGAGTTAAAATTCGGAATTAAAATTCGGAATTAAAATTCGGAGTTAAAATTCGGAGTTAAAATTCGGAGTTAAAATTCGGAGTTAAAATTCGGAGTTAAATTTCGGAATTAAAATTCGGAATTAAAATTCGGAGTTAAAATTCGGAGTTAAAATTCGGAGTTAAAATTCGGAGTTAAAATTCGGAGTTAAAATTCGGAATTAAATTTCGGAATTAAAATTCGGAATTAAAATTCGGAGTTAAAATTCGGAGTTAAAATTCGGAGTTAAAATTCGGAGTTAAAATTCGGAGTTAAATTTCAGAATTAAAATTCGGAATTAAAATTCGGAGTTAAAATTCGGAGTTAAAATTCGGAGTTAAAATTCGGAGTTAAAATTCGGAGTTAAAATTCGGAATTAAAATTCGGAGTTAAAATTCGGAGTTAAAATTCGGAGTTAAAATTCGGAGTTAAAATTCGGAGTTAAAATTCGGAGTTAAAATTCGGAATTAAATTTCGGAGTTAAAATTCGGAATTAAAATTCGGAATTAAAATTCGGAGTTAAAATTCGGAGTTAAAATTCGGAGTTAAAATTCGGAGTTAAAATTCGGAGTTAAAATTCGGAGTTAAAATTCGGAGTTAAAATTCGGAATTAAAATTCGGAATTAAAATTCGGAATTAAAATTCGGAGTTAAAATTCGGAGTTAAAATTCGGAGTTAAATTTCGGAATTAAAATTCGGAATTAAAATTCGGAGTTAAAATTCGGAGTTAAAATTCGGAGTTAAAATTCGGAGTTAAAATTCGGAATTAAATTTCGGAATTAAAATTCGGAATTAAAATTCGGAGTTAAAATTCGGAGTTAAAATTCGGAATTAAATTTCGGAGTTAAAATTCGGAATTAAAATTCGGAATTAAAATTCGGAATTAAAATTCGGAGTTAAAATTCGGAGTTAAAATTCGGAGTTAAAATTCGGAGTTAAAATTCGGAGTTAAAATTCGGAGTTAAAATTCGGAGTTAAAATTCGGAGTTAAATTTCGGAATTAAAATTCGGAATTAAAATTCGGAGTTAAAATTCGGAGTTAAAATTCGGAGTTAAAATTCGGAGTTAAAATTCGGAGTTAAATTTCGGAATTAAAATTCGGAATTAAAATTCGGAATTAAAATTCGGAGTTAAAATTCGGAGTTAAAATTCGGAGTTAAAATTCGGAGTTAAAATTCGGAGTTAAAATTCGGAGTTAAAATTCGGAGTTAAAATTCGGAATTAAAATTCGGAATTAAAATTCGGCATTAAAATTCGGAGTTAAAATTCGGAGTTAAAATTCGGAGTTAAAATTCGGAGTTAAAATTCGGAGTTAAAATTTGGAGTTAAAATTCGGAGTTAAAATTCGGAGTTAAAATTCGGAGTTAAAATTCGGAGTTAAATTTCGGAATTAAAATTCGGAATTAAAATTCGGAGTTAAAATTCGGAGTTAAATTTCGGAATTAAAATTCGGAATTAAAATTCGGAGTTAAAATTCGGAGTTAAAATTCGGAGTTAAAATTCGGAGTTAAAATTCGGAGTTAAAATTCGGAGTTAAAATTCGGAGTTAAATTTCGGAATTAAAATTCGGAATTAAAATTCGGAATTAAAATTCGGAATTAAAATTCGGAGTTAAAATTCGGAGTTAAAATTCGGAGTTAAAATTCGGAATTAAATTTCGGAATTAAAATTCGGAATTAAAATTCGGAGTTAAAATTCGGAGTTAAAATTCGGAGTTAAATTTCGGAATTAAAATTCGGAATTAAAATTCGGAATTAAAATTCGGAATTAAAATTCGGAGTTAAAATTCGGAGTTAAAATTCGGAGTTAAAATTCGGAGTTAAATTTCGGAATTAAAATTCGGAATTAAAATTCGGATTTAAAATTCGGAGTTAAAATTCGGAGTTAAAATTCGGAGTTAAATTTCGGAATTAAAATTCGGAGTTAAATTTCGGAATTAAAATTCGGAATTAAAATTCGGAATTAAAATTCGGAGTTAAAATTCGGAGTTAAAATTCGGAGTTAAAATTCGGAATTAAAATTCGGAGTTAAAATTCGGAGTTAAAATTCGGAGTTAAAATTCGGAGTTAAAATTCGGAGTTAAATTTCGGAATTAAAATTCGGAATTAAAATTCGGAGTTAAAATTCGGAGTTAAAATTCGGAGTTAAAATTCGGAGTTAAAATTCGGAGTTAAAATTCGGAGTTAAAATTCGGAGTTAAAATTCGGAGTTAAAATTCGGAGTTAAAATTCTTAGTTAAATTTCGGAATTAAAATTCGGAATTAAAATTCGGAGTTAAAATTCGGAGTTAAAATTCGGAGTTAAAATTCGGAGTTAAAATTCGGAGTTAAAATTCGGAGTTAAATTTCGGAATTAAAATTCGGAATTAAAATTCGGAGTTAAAATTCGGAGTTAAAATTCGGAGTTAAAATTCGGAGTTAAAATTCGGAATTAAATTTCGGAATTAAAATTCGGAGTTAAATTTCGGAATTAAAATTCGGAATTAAAATTCGGAGTTAAAATTCGGAGTTAAAATTCGGAGTTAAAATTCGGAGTTAAATTTCGGAATTAAAATTCGGAATTAAAATTCGGAATTAAAATTCGGAATTAAAATTCGGAGTTAAAATTCGGAGTTAAAATTCGGAGTTAAAATTCGGAGTTAAAATTCGGAGTTAAAATTCGGAGTTAAAATTCGGAGTTAAAATTCGGAGTTAAAATTCGGAGTTAAAATTCGGAGTTAAAATTCGGAGTTAAAATTCGGAGTTAAAATTCGGAATTAAAATTCGGAATTAAAATTCGGAATTAAAATTCGGAGTTAAAATTCGGAGTTAAAATTCGGAGTTAAAATTCGGAGTTAAAATTCGGAGTTAAAATTCGGAGTTAAAATTCGGAGTTAAAATTCGGAGTTAAAATTCGGAGTTAAAATTCGGAGTTAAAATTCGGAGTTAAAATTCGGAGTTAAAATTCGGAGTTAAAATTCGGAGTTAAAATTCGGAGTTAAAATTCGGAATTAAAATTCGGAATTAAAACTCGGAATTAAAATTCGGAGTTAAAATTCGGAGTTAAAATTCGGAGTTAAAATTCGGAGTTAAAATTCGGAGTTAAAATTCGGAGTTAAAATTCGGAATTAAAATTCGGAATTAAAATTCGGAATTAAAATTCGGAATTAAAATTCGGAGTTAAAATTCGGAGTTAAAATTCGGAGTTAAATTTCGGAATTAAAATTCGGAATTAAAATTCGGAGTTAAAATTCGGAGTTAAAATTCGGAGTTAAAATTCGGAGTTAAAATTCGGAGTTAAAATTCGGAGTTAAAATTCGGAGTTAAATTTCGGAATTAAAATTCGGAATTAAAATTCGGAATGAAAATTCGGAATTAAAATTCGGAGTTAAAATTCGGAGTTAAAATTCGGAGTTAAAATTCGGAATTAAATTTCGGAATTAAAATTCGGAATTAAAATTCGGAGTTAAAATTCGTAGTTAAAATTCGGAGTTAAATTTCGGAATTAAAATTCGGAATTAAAATTCGGAATTAAAATTCGGAATTAAAATTCGGAATTAAAATTCGGAGTTAAAATTCGGAGTTAAAATTCGGAGTTAAATTTCGGAATTAAAATTCGGAATTAAAATTCGGAGTTAAAATTCGGAGTTAAAATTCGGAGTTAAAATTCGGAGTTAAATTTCGGAATTAAAATTCGGAATTAAAATTCGGAGTTAAATTTCGGAATTAAAATTCGGAATTAAAATTCGGAGTTAAAATTCGGAGTTAAAATTCGGAGTTAAAATTCGGAATTAAAATTCGGAGTTAAAATTCGGAGTTAAAATTCGGAGTTAAAATTCGGAGTTAAAATTCGGAGTTAAAATTCGGAGTTAAATTTCGGAATTAAAATTCGGAATTAAAATTCGGAGTTAAAATTCGGAGTTAAAATTCGGAGTTAAAATTCGGAGTTAAAATTCGGAGTTAAAATTCGGAGTTAAATTTCGGAATTAAAATTCGGAATTAAAATTCGGAGTTAAAATTCGGAGTTAAAATTCGGAGTTAAAATTCGGAGTTAAAATTCGGAGTTAAAATTCGGAGTTAAATTTCGGAATTAAAATTCGGAATTAAAATTCGGAGATAAAATTCGGAGTTAAAATTCGGAGTTAAAATTCGGAATTAAATTTCGGAATTAAATTTCGGAATTAAAATTCGGAGTTAAAATTCGGAGTTAAAATTCGGAATTAAATTTCGGAGTTAAAATTCGGAATTAAAATTCGGAATTAAAATTCGGAGTTAAAATTCGGAGTTAAAATTCGGAGTTAAAATTCGGAGTTAAAATTCGAGAGTTAAAATTCGGAAGTTAAAATTCGGAGTTAAAATTCGGAGTTAAAATTCGGAATTAAAATTCGGAATTAAAATTCGGAGTTAAAATTCGGAGTTAAAATTCGGAGTTAAAATTCGGAGTTAAAATTCGGAGTTAAATTTCGGAATTAAAATTCGGAATTAAAATTCGGAATTAAAATTCGGAGTTAAAATTCGGAGTTAAAATTCGGAGTTAAAATTCGGAGTTAAAATTCGGAATTAAAATTCGGAGTTAAAATTCGGAGTTAAAATTCGGAGTTAAAATTCGGAGTTAAATTTCGGAATTAAAATTCGGAATTAAAATTCGGAGTTAAAATTCGGAGTTAAAATTCGGAGTTAAAATTCGGAGTTAAAATTCGGAGTTAAAATTCGGAGTTAAATTTCGGAATTAAAATTCGGAATTAAAATTCGGAATTAAAATTCGGAGTTAAAATTCGGAGTTAAAATTCGGAGTTAAAATTCGGAGTTAAAATTCGGAGTTAAAATTCGGAGTTAAAATTCGGAGTTAAAATTCGGAGTTAAATTTCGGAATTAAAATTCGGAATTAAAATTCGGAGTTAAAATTCGGAGTTAAAATTCGGAGTTAAAATTCGGAGTTAAAATTCGGAATTAAATTTCGGAATTAAAATTCGGAATTAAAATTCGGAGTTAAAATTCGGAGTTAAAATTCGGAGTTAAAATTCGGAGTTAAATTTCGGAATTAAAATTCGGAATTAAAATTCGGAGTTAAAATTCGGAGTTAAAATTCGGAGTTAAAATTCGGAGTTAAAATTCGGAGTTAAAATTCGGAGTTAAATTTCGGAATTAAAATTCGGAATTAAAATTCGGAGTTAAATTTCGGAGTTAAAATTCGGAGTTAAAATTCGGAGTTAAAATTCGGAATTAAAATTCGGAGTTAAAATTCGGAGTTAAAATTCGGAGTTAAAATTCGGAGTCAAAATTCGGAGTTAAAATTCGGAATTAAAATTCGGAATTAAAATTCGGAATTAAAATTCGGAGTTAAAATTCGGAGTTAAAATTCGGAGTTTAATTTCGGAATTAAAATTCGGAATTAAAATTCGGAGTTAAAATTCGGAGTTAAAATTCGGAGTTAAAATTCGGAGTTAAAATTCGGAGTTAAATTTCGGAGTTAAAATTCGGAATTAAAATTCGGAGTTAAAATTCGGAGTTAAAATTCGGAGTTAAAATTCGGAGTTAAAATTCGGAATTAAATTTCGGAATTAAAATTCGGAATTAAAATTCGGAGTTAAAATTCGGAGTTAAAATTCGGAGTTAAAATTCGGAGTTAAATTTCGGAATTAAAATTCGGAATTAAAATTCGGAATTAAAATTCGGAGTTAAAATTCGGAGTTAAAATTCGGAGTTAAAATTCGGAGTTAAAATTCGGAGTTAAAATTCGGAGTTAAAATTCGGAATTAAAATTCGGAATTAAAATTCGGAATTAAAATTCGGAATTAAAATTCGGAGTTAAAATTCGGAATTAAAATTCGGAGTTAAAATTCGGAGTTAAAATTCGGAGTTAAAATTCGGAATTAAAATTCGGAGTTAAAATTCGGAGTTAAAATTCGGAGTTAAAATTCGGAGTTAAAATTCGGAGTTAAAATTCGGAGTTAAAATTCGAGTTAAAATTCGGAGTTAAAATTCGGAGTTAAAATTCGGAATTAAAATTCGGAGTTAAAATTCGGAGTTAAAATTCGGAGTTAAAATTCGGAGTTAAATTTCGGAATTAAAATTCGGAATTAAAATTCGGAGTTAAAATTCGGAGTTAAAATTCGGAGTTAAAATTCAAAGTTAAAATTCGGAGTTAAATTTCGGAGTTAAAATTCGGAGTTAAAATTCGGAGTTAAAATTCGGAGTTAAAATTCGGAGTTAAAATTCGGAGTTAAAATTCGGAGTTAAAATTCGGAGTTAAAATTCGGAATTAAAATTCGGAATTAAAATTCGGAGTTAAAATTCGGAGTAGGGGCAAAACTAGTTCTCAATACAGCATTGTATAGTTGGGTTAGGGAAGCTATTGCTTGCTTTGGTAATTCTTTTAGAATTTTTCCTGTAATTAGGTCATATCCTGGAGCCTTCCAATGTTTCAATTTGCTTATAATTGACCGTAGCTAGTTTTTTGTGAATTTAGATATGGGTAAATTCAGTTTATATGGCTGAGTTAAGAGCTCGGATACTTTATCTAATATTTCCACTGGTGGTTCGTCAGAATTAGGAATAAATAAATCTTTGAGATATTGAGCAAAAATTTGTGCTTTTTTCGTGAACACTTTTCGTATTGGGGATTGAAATTGTGTTGGCCTTTTCAGCTTATTTGCTGCCTTCCAGAGAGTTTTCTCGAATATTTTAATAAAAAGTTTTTTTGATATATTTTTCTTGCTTACCTTTTTCCTATTATCCAGGAATGAAACGGAATACTTTATTGTGTAGGAGCTTGCAAGTATTGGGATAGAAGCCCGTGAGGATTGTTGAATGCAGTCATTGAACTATTCTACTGCTTTTGGAATGTCATTGGGTGTTTTTAATATAAATTTTATATTAATCGTTGTGGCAACTAACTCTCTGAAAAGAGGCGAATAAGTTTTATAATTTTGTAGCACACGTTACTTGTTTATTCCCTTTGGTGTTTTGTTAACTGGAATTATCACAGGAGGCAGGTCAAAATTTGACATTTTTAAGAGCAATGCCTCTAGTTACACAAAAGTCAATAAGATCAGGGGGTTTTTTCGGATTTGTCGGCCAAAACGTTGGTTTTCCTGCTGAGATGGTACTTAAATTTAAAGTTTGAATATTAGATAAAAGTTTCTGCCCTTTTGAAGTTATTAATCGGGAGCCCCAAACTGTGTGCTTCGATATGGCAAATAACGTAGTAAGAAAATTGAGGGTCTCCTGACAAGAGCATTTAGCCTCATGTCTCCTCCATCTAAAGATTCTAATTTTGCCGCGATTGCATCACTTACCGGCGTGTAATAAACAATTTTTGAATTTGGGTACTTTTCTACGCATTAAGACGTCTTGGTTATATTATTACCAAAAAACTACTGAATGAAACATCATCTTGCATAGAATAAACTTAAAATACTAAAATTGGATTGTTTAACTAAAATTGTATAAGCAAAGTAAATTATTTGACCTTAGAAATTTTGGGCAGATCGCGTATCACGTTTTTGTGATAGTCTACAGAGCACTTAGTATGCAGTTTTACCTAGCATTACAGCTTTTGATGCTACATTGACCACATTGAACCCAGTGAGAGCATTTGTCTATTTTCATAGCAAGATAGCAAAGCTGTAAAAGATTGCAGTCATTTCAAACTGCATTCATTGAAGTTACTGGAAATGAATTACGTTTTCTGATTACAGTCTTTGATTTTATTTGAGACTTATGACTTTAAAAAATTAAGTCACCAGTCTTTTTGAAGTCCATGACTGCTCATTGATTATAGCAATCAATTTGAGATTTCAATGCAAATAAGTCACAATCACTCTCATGACTTTACATTATACTTGAAGTCGCAGTCATGATTTCAAATTGGTTTGAAGTCTCAGTCATGACTTCAAATTCATACATATAAGTAACTACATACACAAATAGAACATCGAATAACAAAGTTTTTATATTAGATCAAATTTAATTACAAATTTTTTTAAATAAATAAAAAAATTTAAATTATTATATTTTATACTGGTAATTCTAGTAAATTTCGAAAAAAGTTGCTTGAGGCACAGCTTTGATTTCGATGATTTTTTATATTTGCAACAAGAAAAATAATTCGTAACAAGTGTCAACATGAAAATGATTAAAATTCTGAAAAAATAACTTAAATGACTTCCACGAATTCAATTTATTTTGGTGAAGTCAATTGACTTCATTGAAATAAATTGAAGTCAATTGACTCCAAATGACTTCAATTGACTTCAAATGACTTAAATTCACTTTAAATGACTTCAAAATGAATGACTTCAAGTCAATTAATATTTTGTTGAGATTAGGACTGCAAATAAGAGACTAATCATTCATGACTTCAAAAAAATGACTTCAAAAATGAAGGATAAGTCATAGACTTAAATAAGACTTGTGACTTCAAAGTATTAATTCCGCATTCACAAAAAGACTGGATTATTGTAATCATTTTTTTTAGAAGTCAGTTGACTTCAAACCTAAAAAGACTGCAATCTTTTACAGCTCTGCAAAATAGTCAATACCGTCGATAATATACCATGGCCACAATGAATGTTACTTATTTTTGAGACAGTTTGATGTCATCGTAGCAACCTGTAATAAACATAATTTGATCACGATAGATAAATGATTTGATAGATAGACAAAATTTACACAATTATCTTTTCAAGGCACAACATAAATTTCTTTGTTTTACCAAAACGTAGTAGCCCACTTCTGACAAACGACACACAAGAACTTGTTTTTAAAATAAATAAATGGTGACTGACTGCCAGACGAGACACTCACATGAGCACCTAATGAATGTCTCAGATGTGTATGCAGAGGTTTGTTTGTGATCATAATGAGCCAATTCTAGATCGTTTGTAAACTTTCATCAAAATCGTATGTGTAGATTTGATACCAGTCCTTAACGGGTTAATATTGCAATAAAAGCAGCAATTATATTGAATAACACAAATTCAATAGAGTATCTACGTAGCAGCACGAATTTTTTCGCGTGTTTTTCGCTGCTGGTCACGAATCTTAAAAATTTTCCTGTGGTCACGTCAGGTCTCGTGTATATTCGTAGATTTTGTATTTTTTTTTTTTTTTTTGAAAATTTGAAATAATTGATTTTGTTAGTTTTCGCCGTTAATTTCAATTTAATTTGAATGAATTTTTTTTTTTTGTACAAACCACTGTGTTTTTTTTTAATTTGTATTTCGAATGATTAAACTTCTTTAAAAACAAAGCAAAGCAAGAGTAGGTAAGAAAAGATAAAAAGAATGATGAAGGAGAAGACAAGATCGAAAATCTGAAGGGAAATAGAAGGAGAGAAGTGAGATGGAGGAAGAGGAGAGGAGCAGGAGAAACAGAAAAATAAGGGAGAGTAAGTGATTGAGAGGATCGAAAAAAAAGGGATTATGAAGTAACTGAAATAGGGTAGTTGAGGGTGAGAAGGAGAGATAGAGAGAAAGGGGACAAACAACAGAAGCAGAGAAAGAGGGTGTGAAAGAAGGAAAAGGGAGAGATACAGAAATGGAGGGGTTGAGATAGATGAAGTTAAGAGTGAAGAAGAAAGAAATGAAACTGAAGAAAGAAGGATCAAAAGAAGGAATAAGAGATTAAAGTGAAAGAGAAAAAAGTAAGAAAGCAGAGAGTGGGAAAAGACAGAGCATCTAAAAAGAGGATCGAAAACAAAGAACTAATAGAAAGGTAGATGGAAACCCGCGAATTTGAATTACACAGTTGCTTTAACCATATTTTGTTGACATTGTATTTGGAAAATCCATTTCTGAAAAATTCTGTCATACCAATTTGTTCTAATTTTCAGCACATACCGAAGTATCTTTCCCAACTTGAAACTCGCTATGGGGTCAAATTCAAATTTAGCTGGCCAAAATTCAGAAATTTTGCTCACGAGGTCATTACCAATCACTACGTGGTAAATTATAATGGTCGAGCTATTACCACGCCCACCTCTCATACAAATGAAACCTGGAAAAGAGTATAACTTGATATATATTATGAAATTTTATATACTTATAAACATTATTATTGCCATACATCATTGCAAAAATGGAATAGATCAGGTTATTAACACGTCCATCTCCCATATATGTGAAATTTTTAAAACTCTATAACTTGGAGCTAATTGCAGATATAGTGGTGAAATTGCATATGCTGGTAAATAATAGCATATTTATATATCCAGGTAAAAATTATGCCGATTGAAATGTTGTTGCGCCTACTTCTCATACTTACATGTGAGACTTTAGAAATACATAATAAAAAAACAAAAATAAAATATCAGTATTTTATGATTATATTCATATGAGAGGTATACTTGATAATGGTGCGATAGTTCTAATTTTTAGCATGGCTTATGTCCAAGACAATATATATTAGCACATGTAATTTATTGATTATATCTGTAATGGATTCAAAGTTATTGCATTTTTTAAATTTAACATATATTTATGTTTGTGGTAGGTATTGCAATTGCCTGATTACAGAGTCAATGAGGCCTAAGACTGATTCCGTATACCAACTTTCGTTTGATTACCATTTAAAATGAATTAAATATAACACCTTAAATAACTACCTATCATATTTTAGCTTGTTATTCGAGCTGTGGCTAAAAGTTGCATAGCACTCATACCTTATTCTAAAGTTAATGCTTCACATAGTCTGATGGTTTTTATTTTCGCTCGGAGCTTTTTTTTCTCATCCATTAAAAAAATAAAATGTAAAAAAAAATTATTATTTTTCCATAACATTTTTGGGTATAAGATCATTAATAGTGTAAAGTTTTTTCTTTAATATGAGACCAAAAATCAATGTTTAGCTTTAGTATTCGCTAAGTTATGACACTTTATGTGCAACACATTTTCAACAATATTAAAACCATCGACAGGATATTGCCACTTTCGACCGTCGCACAACTAAATCATTCACCTAATTAGAATATATCGTGTGTGTGTTATAATGAAGGATCTATGAAGAGTAAACTCATATAATTTTGGATTCAAACCGAGATTGTCGATTTTTTGAATTTTGGCCAGTTATATTTTTCATCGTCCCCATAGTGCAGTGTTAGGGGTTTTTTTTTTTATCTTGTTTTTTTATTTCTGAAAACGCTAGAAATGTTCGGATGCAAGTTTATATAATGTTATAAACATTGTGTAACTTATTTTTTAACAGTTCAGACAATGAGAGAAAGAAAAAGAGTCAAAAATATGAATAGTTAAGTCAAATGCAAAGTTTTTTCTATTTATATTGACTCTTCAGTGTTTTTTGAGGGTTGGGCCACGAATGCCAAATTGAACCACGATCGATGAACAAACCTTTAAAATCCAAACAAATTATTGAAACCATAAAAAAAGACACCAATTGTCCATAGATAAGCCACTCAGAAGCGCAAATTGCTAACACGCAATTTTAATTTAGGACTTTAAAAGTTATAACTTTTAATTAAGTTATTGATTTTAATTAACGTACCTGAATCGAGTTGATTGAATTGAGCACACAATTGCGTTATTTTCAATCTAGTCATAATAAAAAAAAAGCTACAACAAAATTTATTAAACCACGTGTAGCTATAGCACACTACTTTCTCTTTCATGATACATTCATTTTCGATTAAGTATGCCATTGTGTTATTTTGTTTCTTTCATTTTACTTATTTATATTATATGTTACGTACGTAAATGAGAGTAATTCGGATCGATGTATATAATTCGGATCGATTTTGTTTTGCTAATAACTTTTCTTTTGTATTTTTTAAAATTGCGTCCATTTTTTTAAAATGATTAGTATTTTTTTTTATTCCAGCCCACATTTTAATTTTTGATTATGTCAATATACTTATAAATTTTAATTCAGAAATTGCTTAGAATGATTCGAAGTAATGATTTTTTAAATAATTTCACTGTTCATCAGCACACGGGCGTGGCCACCGACTAGCGGACCCAGAGATTTACCATAAGGGGGTTAACATTTGTTCATCCCTTTAAAATTTGTTTTTTTTATTTGTGACCCACGATCAACTATATGAAATTCTTATCAGTAAGGAAGAGGGAAGTTGGGAGGGAGGTGAGGGGTATTTAACCCCAAATCCTTTCCCCTTTCCTACGCCTTTTAGATCCGTTATTGCCCCTACGTAGGATTGCACTATCCCATACTTTTGTTTTTAATATATTCGCATCTATCGTCCAGCCACAGCCGCAGCCCTCCTAATTTTGATACGCCCATGAATAGGTCCATAATTCAGAATTAGTTCGGTGTGGAACAAGTATGTCTCCATATCAAATTTTATTAATTTAGCTCGAAGATATTGGATTTTTGAGAAATTTTTTTATTATTTTTGTATATTGTTAAAGTAACAAAATATATCTACACAGTTTAAATACTATTACTCATTATTTCATTTAAAAAAAAATCCCAAAAACTCGTCAAATTCAAGGGCGCTAGACCAGAAAGTCCCCTTAAAAATCTGTAATCCTTATTTTTAGCGCTCAAAGTTTCCCATGCTAAAATCGATCCGAATTACCTGCACTTACGTTATACGGTTTCAAAAGAAATTTTATGTTATATGCAAAGTTTTAGTGTATGTTTGTAAGTTTGTGTATAATTTTCGATAGTTTTCATTTTACGATACTACTATCGCTTTATCTTTTCAATGCCGCATATCCTTTCTTGCCCACATCTTTTGTAAACACACAGTTAAATAATAATAATGGAATCGAAAATTTGCTTGTTTATTTTTCATTTTCATTTTACTAGTTGCTTTGCTTTTTCAACACTAATACATACATGCATACATTTGCTTGCATGTATCTAGTTTTGCATATATATATGAAAGGGATGTGTGTTTGTGAATATATTCAAATATTATCTTTCGAGTTCTAAAAAAAGCTCTAAAAAAGGATTATACTTTGGCAAATTGTATTTATTTTTCAAATATGTATGTATCTACAATAATACTCGTATACCTACTTTAGATATGTATAATAAGAGAGTGCATGAAAAAATTGTAACATAGAAAAATTAAAAAAATCAAGTAAGCCATAAGTTTAATTTATCCGAAAGTGTTTTTTTATTATAATACTTCACTTAATTTAAATTCTTTACTAAAAGCCCAAAAAAATTAATTATTATTCTTTGTTTTTAAGGAAGTTTCGGACTTTTTCAGGAATTCCCTCTGTCACGGCCTTTATGTTTTTGTAAGCTGCAGTCCACTTAATCTTAAATTCCATTATGTCTTTCGATACACCTTTAGAGCCCAACGTTCTCCTTGTCTCATTTGGATTGTTATGAAAAATGTCCTTGACACGTTTAGCTTTTTGTGCCAGATTCTACCTTTCGATTAATGCTTAGATTGTCATTAAAATTTTTCAAAGCCCGGCTAACAGTTTGACCGGACACTTTAATAATTTTGGCAATTTTTAAGTGACTTCATATCGGATTTCGTTGATAAACTTCGCAATGACTGTTCCAATTTCAGCTTGAGTATACATTTTTAGCAAACATTTTTGTGAAAATGAAAATAATTTATTTTGGCTTCAAAAATCAAAGTCGATGATATGCTATTTTTTTTAGCGGACACTTCTAAAAAAAGTAAGAAGTAAAAAACTATGTTATTGGGAATGAATATATAAACTCGTAATTGTGACTAACTTCATATCTATCATACGCGCCATTTTTTTGACATTGACAGCTATTCTATCTCGAAGAGCGCCAAAAATACTATAAGAATTGATCTGTCAAATAATTTTCATAATTTTACAAAAGTGTTTTACTATAGCTGAAAATGTCGAATTTCGTGCCAACCAAAGAACATTTGCGGGAAGTTTTAATTTGCTTCTTCCATTTAAAGAAAAACGCAACTGAAGCACATCGTTTACTCACTGAAGCTTATCCTGACTGTGCTATAGACACTAGAATGTGTCAGGTGTGGTGTCAGACAGGGAACGTTCAGGCGGCCCGAAAAAGTTCGAAGATGAAGAATTGAAGACATTACTCGAAGAAGATTCATGTCAAACGCAACAAGAACTTGCAGAATCTTTAGGAGTTGATCAATCAACCATTTCTAAATGATTAAAAGCATTGGGAATGATTCAAAAGCAAGGAAATTGGGTGCCGTACGAATTGAAGCCGAGAGACGTCGAACGACGATTTTTCACATGTGAACTACTGAACGATAACCCAAAGCGTAAAAAATCATGAGGACCGCCCGAACATGCATCAACATCAACGGCAAAGCCGAACATCCATGGATCCAAGCTCATGCTGTGTATT
>CAVNUY010000039.1:0-63500 GCA_963691655.1 Toxonevra muliebris | reverse complement strand
CTCCCCTATAGAAAAGGTGTCTCCGACACTATAAAACGTTTTCTCCCCTATAGAAAAGGTGTCTCCGACAGTATAAAACGTCTTCTCCCCTATAGAAAAGGTGTCTCCGACACTATAAAACGTCTTCTCCTCTATAGAAAAGGTGTCTGCGACAGAATAAAACGTCTTCTCCCCTATAGAAAAGGTGTCTCCGACACTATAAAACGTCTTCTCCCCTATAGAAAAGGTGTCTCCGACAGTATAAAACGTCTTCTCCCCTATAGAAAAGGTGTCTCCGACAGTATAAAACGTCTTCTCCCCTATAGAAAAGGTGTCTCCGACACTATAAAACGTCTTCTCCTCTATAGAAAAGGTGTCTGCGACAGTATAAAACGTCTTCTCCCCTATAGAAAAGGTGTCTCCGACAGTATAAAACGTCTTCTCCCCTATAGAAAAGGTGTCTCCGACAGTATAAAACGTCTTCTCCCCTATAGAAAAGGTGTCTCCGACACTATAAAACGTCTTCTCCCCTATAGAAAAGGTGTCTCCGACAGTATAAAACGTCTTCTCCCCTATAGTAAAGGTGTCTCCGACACTATAAAACGTCTTCTCCCCTATAGTAAAGGTGTCTCCGACACTATAAAACGTCTTCTCCCCTATAGAAAAGGTGTCTCCGACACTATAAAACGTCTTCTCTCCTATAGAAAAGGTGTCTCCGACAGTATAAAACGTCTTCTCCCCTATAGAAAAGGTGTCTCCGACAGTATAAAACGTCTTCTCCCCTATAGAAAAGGTGTCTCCGACACTATAAAACGTCTTCTCCTCTATAGAGAAGGTGTCTGCGACAGTATAAAACGTCTTCTCCCCTATAGAAAAGGTGTCTCCGACAGTATAAAACGTCTTCTCCCCTATAGAAAAGGTGTCTCCGACACTATAAAACGTCTTCTCCCCTATAGAAAAGGTGTCTCCGACACTATAAAACGTCTTCTCTCCTATAGAAAAGGTGTCTCCGACAGTATAAAACGTCTTCTCCCCTATAGTAAAGGTGTCTCCGACACTATAAAACGTCTTCTCCCCTATAGTAAAGGTGTCTCCGACACTATAAAACGTCTTCTCCCCTATAGAAAAGGTGTCTCCGACACTATAAAACGTCTTCTCTCCTATAGAAAAGGTGTCTCCGACAGTATAAAACGTCTTCTCCCCTATAGAAAAGGTGTCTCCGACAGTATAAAACGTCTTCTCCCCTATAGAAAAGGTGTCTCCGACACTATAAAACGTCTTCTCCTCTATAGAAAAGGTGTCTGCGACAGTATAAAACGTCTTCTCCCCTATATAAAAGGTGTCTGCGACAGTATAAAACGTCTTCTCCCCTATAGAAAAGGTGTCTCCGAAACTATAAAACGTCTTCTCCCCTATAGAAAAGGTGTCTCCGACAGTATAAAACGTCTTCTCCCCTATAGAAAAGGTGTCTCCGACACTATAAAACGTCTTCTCCTCTATAGAAAAGGTGTCTGCGACAGTATAAAACGTCTTCTCCCCTATAGAAAAGGTGTCTCCGACAGTATAAAACGTCTTCTCCCCTATAGAAAAGGTGTCTCCGACACTATAAAACGTCTTCTCCCCTATAGAAAAGGTGTCTCCGACACTATAAAACGTCTTCTCCCCTATAGAAAAGGTGTCTCCGACAGTATAAAACGTCTTCTCCCCTATAGAAAAGGTGTCTGCGACAGTATAAAACGTCTTCTCCCCTATAGAAAAGGTGTCTCCGACAGTATAAAACGTCTTCTCCCCTATAGAAAAGGTGTCTCCGACAGTATAAAACGTCTTCTCCCCTATAGAAAAGGTGTCTCCGACACTATAAAACGTCTTCTCCTCTATAGAAAAGGTGTCTCCGACACTATAAAACGTCTTCTCCCCTATAGAAAAGGTGTCTCCGACAGTATAAAACGTCTTCTCCCCTATAGTAAAGGTGTCTCCGACACTATAAAACGTCTTCTCCCCTATAGAAAAGGTGTCTCCGACACTATAAAACGTCTTCTCTCCTATAGAAAAGGTGTCTCCGACACTATAAAACGTCTTCTCCCCTATAAAAAAGGTGTCTGCGACACTATAAAACGTCTTCTCCCCTATAGTAAAGGTGTCTCCGACACTATAAAACGTCTTCTCCCCTATATAAAAGGTGTCTCCGACACTATAAAACGTCTTCTCTCCTATAGAAAAGGTGTCTCCGACACTATAAAACGTTTTCTCCCCTATAGAAAAGGTGTCTCCGACACTATAAAACGTCTTCTCTCGTATAGAAAATGTGTCTCCGACAGTATAAAACGTCTTCTCCCCTATAGAAAAGGTGTCTGCGACAGTATAAAACGTCTTCTCCCCTATAGAAAAGGTGTCTCCGACACTATAAAACGTCTTCTCTCCTATAGAAAAGGTGTCTCCGACACTATAAAACGTCTTCTCTCGTATAGAAAAGGTGTCTCCGACAGTATAAAACGTCTTCTCCCCTATAGAAAAGGTGTCTCCGACACTATAAAACGTCTTCTCCCCTATAGTAATGGTGTCTGCGACAGTATAAAACGTCTTCTCCCCTATAGAAAAGGTGTCTCCGACACTATAAAACGTCTTCTCCCCTATATAAAAGGTGTCTCCGACAGTATAAAACGTCTTCTCCCCTATAGAAAAGGTGTCTGCGACAGTATAAAACGTCTTCTCCCCTATAGAAAAGGTGTCTCCGACACTATAAAACGTCTTCTCCCCTATAGAAAAGGTGTCTCCGACACTATAAAACGTCTTCTTTCCTATAGAAAAGGTGTCTCCGACACTATAAAACGTCTTCTCCCCTATAGAAAAGGTGTCTCCGACACTATAAAACGTCTTCTCTCCTATAGAAAAGGTGTCTCCGACACTATAAAACGTCTTCTCCCCTATAGAAAAGGTGTCTGCGACACTATAAAACGTCTTCTCCCCTATAGAAAAGGTGTCTGCGACAGTATAAAACGTCTTCTCCCCTATAGAAAAGGTGTCTGCGACAGTATAAAACGTCTTCTCCCCTATAGAAAAGGTGTCTGCGACAGTATAAAACGTCTTCTCTCCTATAGAAAAGGTGTCTCCGACACTATAAAACGTCTTCTACCCTATAGAAAAGGTGTCTCCGACACTATAAAACGTCTTCTCCCCTATAGAAAAGGTGTCTCCGACACTATAAAACCTCTTCTCCCCTATAGAAAAGGTGTCTGCGACAGTATAAAACGTCTTCTCCCCTATAGAAAAGGTGTCTGCGACAGTATAAAACGTCTTCTCCCCTATAGAAAAGGTGTCTGCGACACTATAAAACGTCTTCTCCCCTATAGAAAAGGTGTCTGCGACACTATAAAACGTCTTCTCCCCTATAGAAAAGGTGTCTCCGACAGTATAAAACGTCTTCTCCCCTATAGAAAAGGTGTCTCCGACAGTATAAAACGTCTTCTCCCCTATAGAAAAGGTGTCTCCGACACTATAAAACGTCTTCTCCCCTATAGAAAAGGTGTCTCCGACACTATAAAACGTCTTCTCCCCTATAGAAAAGGTGTCTCCGACACTATAAAACGTCTTCTCCCCTATAGAAAAGGTGTCTCCGACACTATAAAACGTCTTCTCCCCTATAGAAAAGGTGTCTGCGACAGTATAAAACGTCTTCTCCCCTATAGAAAAGGTGTCTCCGACACTATAAAACGTCTTCTCCCCTATAGAAAAGGTGTCTGCGACAGTATAAAACGTCTTCTCCCCTATAGAAAAGGTGTCTGCGACACTATAAAACGTCTTCTCCCCTATAGAAAAGGTGTCTGCGACAGTATAAAACGTCTTCTCCCCTATAGAAAAGGTGTCTGCGACACTATAAAACGTCTTCTCCCCTATAGAAAAGGTGTCTGCGACAGTATAAAACGTCTTCTCCCCTATAGAAAAGGTGTCTGCGACAGTATAAAACGTCTTCTCTCGTATAGAAAAGGTGTCTCCGACAGTATAAAAGTCTTCTCCCCTATAGAAAAGGTGTCTGCGACAGTATAAAACGTCTTCTCCCCTATAAAAAAGGTGTCTGCGACACTATAAAACGTCTTCTCCCCTATAGTAAAGGTGTCTCCGACACTATAAAACGTCTTCTCCCCTATATAAAAGGTGTCTCCGACACTATAAAACGTCTTCTCCTCTATAGAAAAGGTGTCTGCGACAGTATAAAACGTCTTCTCCCCTATATAAAAGGTGTCTGCGACAGTATAAAACGTCTTCTCCCCTATAGAAAAGGTGTCTCCGAAACTATAAAACGTCTTCTCCCCTATAGAAAAGGTGTCTCCGACAGTATAAAACGTCTTCTCCCCTATAGAAAAGGTGTCTCCGACAGTATAAAACGTCTTCTCCCCTATAGAAAAGGTGTCTCCGACACTATAAAACGTCTTCTCCTCTATAGAAAAGGTGTCTGCGACAGTATAAAACGTCTTCTCCCCTATAGAAAAGGTGTCTCCGACAGTATAAAACGTCTTCTCCCCTATAGAAAAGGTGTCTCCGACACTATAAAACGTCTTCTCCCCTATAGAAAAGGTGTCTCCGACACTATAAAACGTCTTCTCCCCTATAGAAAAGGTGTCTCCGACAGTATAAAACGTCTTCTCCCCTATAGAAAAGGTGTCTGCGACAGTATAAAACGTCTTCTCCCCTATAGAAAAGGTGTCTCCGACAGTATAAAACGTCTTCTCCCCTATAGAAAAGGTGTCTCCGACAGTATAAAACGTCTTCTCCCCTATAGAAAAGGTGTCTCCGACACTATAAAACGTCTTCTCCTCTATAGAAAAGGTGTCTCCGACACTATAAAACGTCTTCTCCCCTATAGAAAAGGTGTCTCCGACAGTATAAAACGTCTTCTCCCCTATAGTAAAGGTGTCTCCGACACTATAAAACGTCTTCTCCCCTATAGTAAAGGTGTCTCCGACACTATAAAACGTCTTCTCCCCTATAGAAAAGGTGTCTCCGACACTATAAAACGTCTTCTCTCCTATAGAAAAGGTGTCTCCGACACTATAAAACGTCTTCTCCCCTATAAAAAAGGTGTCTGCGACACTATAAAACGTCTTCTCCCCTATAGTAAAGGTGTCTCCGACACTATAAAACGTCTTCTCCCCTATATAAAAGGTGTCTCCGACACTATAAAACGTCTTCTCTCCTATAGAAAAGGTGTCTCCGACACTATAAAACGTTTTCTCCCCTATAGAAAAGGTGTCTCCGACACTATAAAACGTCTTCTCTCGTATAGAAAATGTGTCTCCGACAGTATAAAACGTCTTCTCCCCTATAGAAAAGGTGTCTGCGACAGTATAAAACGTCTTCTCCCCTATAGAAAAGGTGTCTCCGACACTATAAAACGTCTTCTCTCCTATAGAAAAGGTGTCTCCGACACTATAAAACGTCTTCTCTCGTATAGAAAAGGTGTCTCCGACAGTATAAAACGTCTTCTCCCCTATAGAAAAGGTGTCTCCGACACTATAAAACGTCTTCTCCCCTATAGTAATGGTGTCTGCGACAGTATAAAACGTCTTCTCCCCTATAGAAAAGGTGTCTCCGACACTATAAAACGTCTTCTCCCCTATATAAAAGGTGTCTCCGACAGTATAAAACGTCTTCTCCCCTATAGAAAAGGTGTCTGCGACAGTATAAAACGTCTTCTCCCCTATAGAAAAGGTGTCTCCGACAGTATAAAACGTCTTCTCCCCTATAGAAAAGGTGTCTCCGACACTATAAAACGTCTTCTCCCCTATAGAAAAGGTGTCTCCGACACTATAAAACGTCTTCTTTCCTATAGAAAAGGTGTCTCCGACACTATAAAACGTCTTCTCCCCTATAGAAAAGGTGTCTCCGACACTATAAAACGTCTTCTCTCCTATAGAAAAGGTGTCTCCGACACTATAAAACGTCTTCTCCCCTATAGAAAAGGTGTCTGCGACACTATAAAACGTCTTCTCCCCTATAGAAAAGGTGTCTGCGACAGTATAAAACGTCTTCTCCCCTATAGAAAAGGTGTCTGCGACAGTATAAAACGTCTTCTCCCCTATAGAAAAGGTGTCTGCGACAGTATAAAACGTCTTCTCTCCTATAGAAAAGGTGTCTCCGACACTATAAAACGTCTTCTCCCCTATAGAAAAGGTGTCTCCGACACTATAAAACCTCTTCTCCCCTATAGAAAAGGTGTCTGCGACAGTATAAAACGTCTTCTCCCCTATAGAAAAGGTGTCTGCGACAGTATAAAACGTCTTCTCCCCTATAGAAAAGGTGTCTGCGACACTATAAAACGTCTTCTCCCCTATAGAAAAGGTGTCTGCGACACTATAAAACGTCTTCTCCCCTATAGAAAAGGTGTCTCCGACAGTATAAAACGTCTTCTCCCCTATAGAAAAGGTGTCTCCGACAGTATAAAACGTCTTCTCCCCTATAGAAAAGGTGTCTCCGACACTATAAAACGTCTTCTCCCCTATAGAAAAGGTGTCTCCGACACTATAAAACGTCTTCTCCCCTATAGAAAAGGTGTCTCCGACACTATAAAACGTCTTCTCCCCTATAGAAAAGGTGTCTGCGACAGTATAAAACGTCTTCTCCCCTATAGAAAAGGTGTCTCCGACACTATAAAACGTCTTCTCCCCTATAGAAAAGGTGTCTGCGACAGTATAAAACGTCTTCTCCCCTATAGAAAAGGTGTCTGCGACACTATAAAACGTCTTCTCCCCTATAGAAAAGGTGTCTGCGACAGTATAAAACGTCTTCTCCCCTATAGAAAAGGTGTCTGCGACACTATAAAACGTCTTCTCCCCTATAGAAAAGATGTCTGCGACAGTATAAAACGTCTTCTCCCCTATAGAAAAGGTGTCTGCGACAGTATAAAACGTCTTCTCTCGTATAGAAAAGGTGTCTCCGACAGTATAAAACGTCTTCTCCCCTATAGAAAAGGTGTCTGCGACAGTATAAAACGTCTTCTCCCCTATAAAAAAGGTGTCTGCGACACTATAAAACGTCTTCTCCCCTATAGTAAAGGTGTCTCCGACACTATAAAACGTCTTCTCCCCTATATAAAAGGTGTCTCCGACAGTATAAAACGTCTTCTCCCCTATAGAAAAGGTGTCTGCGACAGTATAAAACGTCTTCTCCCCTATAGAAAAGGTGTCTCCGACACTATAAAACGTCTTCTCCCCTATAGAAAAGGTGTCTCCGACACTATAAAACGTCTTCTCTCGTATAGAAAAGGTGTCTCCGACAGTATAAAACGTCTTCTCTCGTATAGAAAAGGTGTCTCCGACAGTATAAAACGTCTTCTCCCCTATAGAAAAGGTGTCTGCGACAGTATAAAACGTCTTCTCCCCTATAAAAAAGGTGTCTGCGACACTATAAAACGTCTTCTCCCCTATAGTAAAGGTGTCTCCGACACTATAAAACGTCTTCTCTCCTATAGAAAAGGTGTCTCCGACAGTATAAAACGTCTTCTCCCCTATAGAAAAGGTGTCTCCGACACTATAAAACGTCTTCTCCCCTATATAAAAGGTGTCTCCGACAGTATAAAACGTCTTCTCCCCTATAGAAAAGGTGTCTCCGACACTATAAAACGTTTTCTCCCCTATAGAAAAGGTGTTTCCGACACTATAAAACGTCTTCTCTCGTATAGAAAATGTGTCTCCGACAGTATAAAACGTCTTCTCCCCTATAGAAAAGGTGTCTGCGACAGTATTAAAACGTCTTCTCCCCTATAGAAAAGGTGTCTCCGACACTATAAAACGTCTTCTCCCCTATAGAAAAGGTGTCTCCGACACTATAAAACGTCTTCTCTCGTATAGAAAAGGTGTCTCCGACAGTATAAAACGTCTTCTCCCCTATAGAAAAGGTGTCTCCGACACTATAAAACGTCTTCTCCCCTATAGTAATGGTGTCTGCGACAGTATAAAACGTCTTCTCCCCTATAGAAAAGGTGTCTCCGACACTATAAAACGTCTTCTCCCCTATATAAAAGGTGTCTCCGACAGTATAAAACGTCTTCTCCCCTATAGAAAAGGTGTCTGCGACAGTATAAAACGTCTTCTCCCCTATAGAAAAGGTGTCTCCGACAGTATAAAACGTCTTCTCCCCTATAGAAAAGGTGTCTCCGACACTATAAAACGTCTTCTCCCCTATAGAAAAGGTGTCTCCGACACTATAAAACGTCTTCTCCCCTATAGAAAAGGTGTCTCCGACAGTATAAAACGTCTTCTCCCCTATAGAAAAGGTGTCTCCGACAGTATAAAACGTCTTCTCCCCTATAGAAAAGGTGTCTCCGACACTATAAAACGTCTTCTCCTCTATAGAAAAGGTGTCTGCGACAGAATAAAACGTCTTCTCCCCTATAGAAAAGGTGTCTCCGACACTATAAAACGTCTTCTCCCCTATAGAAAAGGTGTCTCCGACAGTATAAAACGTCTTCTCCCCTATAGAAAAGGTGTCTCCGACAGTATAAAACGTCTTCTCCCCTATAGAAAAGGTGTCTCCGACACTATAAAACGTCTTCTCCTCTATAGAAAAGGTGTCTGCGACAGTATAAAACGTCTTCTCCCCTATAGAAAAGGTGTCTCCGACAGTATAAAACGTCTTCTCCCCTATAGAAAAGGTGTCTCCGACAGTATAAAACGTCTTCTCCCCTATAGAAAAGGTGTCTCCGACACTATAAAACGTCTTCTCCCCTATAGAAAAGGTGTCTCCGACAGTATAAAACGTCTTCTCCCCTATAGTAAAGGTGTCTCCGACACTATAAAACGTCTTCTCCCCTATAGTAAAGGTGTCTCCGACACTATAAAACGTCTTCTCCCCTATAGAAAAGGTGTCTCCGACACTATAAAACGTCTTCTCTCCTATAGAAAAGGTGTCTCCGACAGTATAAAACGTCTTCTCCCCTATAGAAAAGGTGTCTCCGACAGTATAAAACGTCTTCTCCCCTATAGAAAAGGTGTCTCCGACACTATAAAACGTCTTCTCCTCTATAGAAAAGGTGTCTGCGACAGTATAAAACGTCTTCTCCCCTATAGAAAAGGTGTCTCCGACAGTATAAAACGTCTTCTCCCCTATAGAAAAGGTGTCTCCGACACTATAAAACGTCTTCTCCCCTATAGAAAAGGTGTCTCCGACACTATAAAACGTCTTCTCTCCTATAGAAAAGGTGTCTCCGACAGTATAAAACGTCTTCTCCCCTATAGTAAAGGTGTCTCCGACACTATAAAACGTCTTCTCCCCTATAGTAAAGGTGTCTCCGACACTATAAAACGTCGTCTCCCCTATAGAAAAGGTGTCTCCGACACTATAAAACGTCTTCTCTCCTATAGAAAAGGTGTCTCCGACAGTATAAAACGTCTTCTCCCCTATAGAAAAGGTGTCTCCGACAGTATAAAACGTCTTCTCCCCTATAGAAAAGGTGTCTCCGACACTATAAAACGTCTTCTCCCCTATATAAAAGGTGTCTGCGACAGTATAAAACGTCTTCTCCCCTATAGAAAAGGTGTCTCCGAAACTATAAAACGTCTTCTCCCCTATAGAAAAGGTGTCTCCGACAGTATAAAACGTCTTCTCCCCTATAGAAAAGGTGTCTCCGACAGTATAAAACGTCTTCTCCCCTATAGAAAAGGTGTCTCCGACACTATAAAACGTCTTCTCCTCTATAGAAAAGGTGTCTGCGACAGTATAAAACGTCTTCTCCCCTATAGTAAAGGTGTCTCCGACACTATAAAACGTCTTCTCCCCTATAGAAAAGGTGTCTCCGACACTATAAAACGTCTTCTCTCCTATAGAAAAGGTGTCTCCGACACTATAAAACGTCTTCTCTCCTATAGAAAAGGTGTCTCCGACAGTATAAAACGTCTTCTCCCCTATAAAAAAGGTGTCTGCGACACTATAAAACGTCTTCTCCCCTATAGTAAAGGTGTCTCCGACACTATAAAACGTCTTCTCCCCTATATAAAAGGTGTCTCCGACACTATAAAACGTTTTCTCTCCTATAGAAAAGGTGTCTCCGACACTATAAAACGTCTTCTCCCCTATAGTAATGGTGTCTGCGACAGTATAAAACGTCTTCTCCCCTATAGAAAAGGTGTCTCCGACACTATAAAACGTCTTCTCCCCTATAGAAAAGGTGTCTGCGACAGTATAAAACGTCTTCTCCCCTATAGAAAAGGTGTCTCCGACACTATAAAACGTCTTCTCTCCTATAGAAAAGGTGTCTCCGACACTATAAAACGTCTTCTCTCGTATAGAAAAGGTGTCTCCGACAGTATAAAACGTCTTCTCCCCTATAGAAAAGGTGTCTCCGACACTATAAAACGTCTTCTCCCCTATAGTAATGGTGTCTGCGACAGTATAAAACGTCTTCTCCCCTATAGAAAAGGTGTCTCCGACAGTATAAAACGTCTTCTCCCCTATAGAAAAGGTGTCTCCGACACTATAAAACGTCTTCTCCTCTATAGAAAAGGTGTCTGCGACAGAATAAAACGTCTTCTCCCCTATAGAAAAGGTGTCTCCGACACTATAAAACGTCTTCTCCCCTATAGAAAAGGTGTCTCCGACAGTATAAAACGTCTTCTCCCCTATAGAAAATGTGTCTCCGACAGTATAAAACGTCTTCTCCCCTATAGAAAAGGTGTCTCCGACACTATAAAACGTCTTCTCCCCTATAGAAAAGGTGTCTCCGACACTATAAAACGTCTTCTCTCCTATAGAAAAGGTGTCTCCGACACTATAAAACGTCTTCTCCCCTATAGAAAAGGTGTCTGCGACACTATAAAACGTCTTCTCCCCTATAGAAAAGGTGTCTGCGACAGTATAAAACGTCTTCTCCCCTATAGAAAAGGTGTCTCCGACACTATAAAACGTCTTCTCTCCTATAGAAAAGGTGTCTCCGACACTATAAAACGTCTTCTCTCCTATAGAAAAGGTGTCTCCGACACTATAAAACGTCTTCTCCCCTATAGAAAAGGTGTCTACGACACTATAAAACGTCTTCTCCCCTATAGAAAAGGTGTCTGCGACAGAATAAAACGTCTTCTCCCCTATAGAAAAGGTGTCTGCGACAGTATAAAACGTCTTCTCCCCTATAGAAAAGGTGTCTCCGACACTATAAAACGTCTTCTCCCCTATAGAAAATGTGTCTCCGACAGTATAAAACGTCTTCTCCCCTATAGAAAAGGTGTCTCCGACACTATAAAACGTCTTCTCCCATATAGAAAAGGTGTCTCCGACACTATAAAACGTCTTCTTTCCTATAGAAAAGGTGTCTCCGACACTATAAAACGTCTTCTCCCCTATAGAAAAGGTGTCTGCGACACTATAAAACGTCTTCTCTCGTATAGAAAAGGTGTCTCCGACACTATAAAACGTCTTCTCTCGTATAGAAAAGGTGTCTCCGACAGTATAAAACGTCTTCTCCCCTATAGAAAAGGTGTCTCCGACACTATAAAACGTCTTCTCCCCTATAGAAAATGTGTCTCCGACAGTATAAAACGTCTTCTCCCATATAGAAAAGGTGTCTGCGACACTATAAAACGTCTTCTCCCCTATAGAAAAGGTGTCTGCGATAGTATAAAACGTCTTCTCCCCTATAGAAAAGGTGTCTGCGACACTATAAAACGTCTTCTCCCCTATAGAAAAGGTGTCTGCGACACTATAAAACGTCTTCTTTCCTGTAGAAAAGGTGTCTCCGACACTATAAAACGTCTTCTTTCCTATAGAAAAGGTGTCTCCGACACTATAAAACGTCTTCTCTCCTATAGAAAAGGTGTCTCCGACAGTATAAAACGTCTTCTCCCCTATAGAAAAGGTGTCTCCGACACTATAAAACGTCTTCTCTCCTATAGAAAAGGTGTCTCCGACAGTATAAAACGTCTTCTCCCCTATAGAAAAGGTGTCTCCGACACTATAAAACGTCTTCTCTCCTATAGAAAAGGTGTCTCCGACACTATAAAACGTCTTCTCCTCTATAGAAAAGGTGTCTGCGACAGAATAAAACGTCTTCTCCCCTATAGAAAAGGTGTCTCCGACACTATAAAACGTCTTCTCCCCTATAGAAAAGGTGTCTCCGACAGTATAAAACGTCTTCTCCCCTATAGAAAAGGTGTCTCCGACAGTATAAAACGTCTTCTCCCCTATAGAAAAGGTGTCTCCGACACTATAAAACGTCTTCTCCCCTATAGAAAAGGTGTCTCCGACACTATAAAACGTCTTCTCTCCTATAGAAAAGGTGTCTCCGACACTATAGAACGTCTTCTCTCCTATAGAAAAGGTGTCTCCGACACTATAAAACGTCTTCTCCCCTATAGAAAAGGTGTCTGCGACACTATAAAACGTCTTCTCCCCTATAGAAAAGGTGTCTCCGACAGTATAAAACGTCTTCTCCCCTATAGAAAAGGTGTCTCCGACACTATAAAACGTCTTCTCCCCTATAGAAAAGGTGTCTGCGACAGTATAAAACGTCTTCTCCCCTATAGAAAAGGTGTCTGCGACACTATAAAACGTCTTCTCCCCTATAGAAAAGGTGTCTGCGACAGTATAAAACGTCTTCTCCCCTATAGAAAAGGTGTCTGCGACACTATAAAACGTCTTCTCCCATATAGAAAAGGTGTCTGCGACAGTATAAAACGTCTTCTCCCCTATAGAAAAGGTGTCTCCGACACTATAAAACGTCTTCTCCCCTATAGAAAATGTGTCTCCGACAGTATAAAACGTCTTCTCCCCTATAGAAAAGGTGTCTCCGACACTATAAAACGTCTTCTCCCCTATATAAAAGGTGTCTCCGACAGTATAAAACGTCTTCTCCCCTATAGAAAAGGTGTCTGCGACAGTATAAAACGTCTTCTCCCCTATAGAAAAGGTGTCTCCGACACTATAAAACGTCTTCTCCCCTATAGAAAAGGTGTCTCCGACACTATAAAACGTCTTCTCTCGTATAGAAAAGGTGTCTGCGACAGTATAAAACGTCTTCTCCCCTATAGAAAAGGTGTCTGCGACACTATAAAACGTCTTCTCCCCTATAGAAAAGGTGTCTGCGACACTATAAAACGTCTTCTCCCCTATAGAAAAGGTGTCTGCGACACTATAAAACGTCTTCTCCCCTATAGAAAAGGTATCTGCGACAGTATAAAACGTCTTCTCCCCTATAGAAAAGGTGTCTGCGACACTATAAAACGTCTTCTCTCCTATAGAAAAGGTGTCTCCGACAGTATAAAACGTCTTCTCCCCTATAGAAAAGGTGTCTGCGACACTATAAAACGTCTTCTCCCCTATAGAAAAGGTATCTGCGACAGTATAAAACGTCTTCTCCCCTATAGAAAAGGTGTCTGCGACACTATAAAACGTCTTCTCCCCTATAGAAAAGGTGTCTCCGACAGTATAAAACGTCTTCTCCCCTATAGAAAAGGTGTCTCCGACACTATAAAACGTCTTCTCCTCTATAAAAAAGGTGTCGGCGACAGAATAAAACGTCTTCTCCCCTATAGAAAAGGTGTCTCCGACACTATAAAACGTCTTCTCCCCTATAGAAAAGGTGTCTCCGACACTATAAAACGTCTTCTCTCCTATAGAAAAGGTGTCTCCGACACTATAAAACGTCTTCTCCCCTATAGAAAAGGTGTCTCCGACACTATAAAACGTCTTCTCCCCTATAGAAAAGGTGTCTCCGACACTATAAAACGTCTTCTCCCCTATAGAAAAGGTGTCTCCGACACTATAAAACGTCTTCTCTCCTATAGAAAAGGTGTCTCCGACACTATAAAACGTCTTCTCCCCTATAGAAAAGGTGTCTGCGACACTATAAAACGTCTTCTCCCCTATAGAAAAGGTGTCTGCGACAGTATAAAACGTCTTCTCCCCTATAGAAAAGGTGTCTGCGACACTATAAAACGTCTTCTCCCCTATAGAAAATGTGTCTCCGACAGTATAAAACGTCTTCTCCCCTATAGAAAAGGTGTCTCCGACACTATAAAACGTCTTCTCCCCTATAGAAAAGGTGTCTGCGACAGTATAAAACGTCTTCTCCCCTATAGAAAAGGTGTCTCCGACACTATAAAACGTCTTCTTTCCTATAGAAAATGTGTCTCCGACACTATAAAACGTCTTCTCCCCTATAGAAAAGGTGTCTCCGACACTATAAAACGTCTTCTCCCCTATAGAAAAGGTGTCTCCGACACTATAAAACGTCTTCTCCCCTATAGAAAAGGTGTCTGCGACAGTATAAAACGTCTTCTCCCCTATAGAAAAGGTGTCTGCGACACTATAAAACGTCTTCTCCCCTATAGAAAAGGTGTCTGCGACACTATAAAACGTCTTCTCCCCTATAGAAAAGGTGTCTGCGACACTATAAAACGTCTTCTCCCCTATAGAAAATGTGTCTCCGACAGTATAAAACGTCTTCTCCCCTATAGAAAAGGTGTCTCCGACACTATAAAACGTCTTCTCCCCTATAGAAAAGGTGTCTGCGACAGTATAAAACGTCTTCTCCCCTATAGAAAAGGTGTCTCCGACACTATAAAACGTCTTCTTTCCTATAGAAAATGTGTCTCCGACACTATAAAACGTCTTCTCCCCTATAGAAAAGGTGTCTCCGACACTATAAAACGTCTTCTCCCCTATAGAAAAGGTGTCTCCGACACTATAAAACGTCTTCTCCCCTATAGAAAAGGTGTCTGCGACACTATAAAACGTCTTCTCCCCTATAGAAAAGGTATCTGCGACAGTATAAAACGTCTTCTCCCCTATAGAAAAGGTGTCTGCGACACTATAAAACGTCTTCTCCCCTATAGAAAAGGTGTCTCCGACAGTATAAAACGTCTTCTCCCCTATAGAAAAGGTGTCTCCGACACTATAAAACGTCTTCTCCTCTATAAAAAAGGTGTCGGCGACAGAATAAAACGTCTTCTCCCCTATAGAAAAGGTGTCTCCGACACTATAAAACGTCTTCTCCCCTATAGAAAAGGTGTCTGCGACAGTATAAAACGTCTTCTCCCCTATAGAAAAGGTGTCTCCGACACTATAAAACGTCTTCTCCCCTATAGAAAAGGTGTCTCCGACAGTATAAAACTTCTTCTCCCCTATAGAAAAGGTGTCTCCGACACTATAAAACGTCTTCTCCCCTATAGAAAAGGTGTCTCCGACACTATAAAACGTCTTCTTTCCTATAGAAAAGGTGTCCCCGACACTATAAAACGTCTTCTCTCCTATAGAAAAGGTGTCTGCGACAGTATAAAACGTCTTCTCCCCTATAGAAAAGGTGTCTGCGACAGTATAAAACGTCTTCTCCCCTATAGAAAAGGTGTCTGCGACACTATAAAACGTCTTCTCCCCTATAGAAAAGGTGTCTCCGACAGTATAAAACGTCTTCTCCCCTATAGAAAAGGTGTCTGCGACACTATAAAACGTCTTCTCCCCTATAGAAAAGGTGTCTGCGACACTATAAAACGTCTTCTCCCCTATAGAAAAGGTGTCTGCGACAGTATAAAACGTCTTCTCCCCTATAGAAAAGGTGTCTGCGACAGTATAAAACGTCTTCTCCCCTATAGAAAAGGTGTCTCCGACAGTATAAAACGTCTTCTCCCCTATAGAAAATGTGTCTCCGACAGTATAAAACGTCTTCTCCCCTATAGAAAAGGTGTCTCCGACAGTATAAAACGTCTTCTCCCCTATAGAAAATGTGTCTCCGACAGTATAAAACGTCTTCTCCCCTATAGAAAAGGTGTCTCCGACACTATAAAACGTCTTCTCTCCAATAGAAAAGGTGTCTCCGACACTATAAAACGTCTTCTCCCCTATAGAAAAGGTGTCTGCGACACTATAAAACGTCTTCTCCCCTATAGAAAAGGTGTCTCCGACACTATAAAACGTCTTCTCCCCTATAGAAAAGGTGTCTCCGACACTATAAAACGTCTTCTCCCCTATAGAAAAGGTGTCTCCGACACTATAAAACGTCTTCTCTCCTATAGAAAAGGTGTCTCCGACACTATAAAACGTCTTCTCTCCTATAGAAAAGGTGTCTCCGACACTATAAAACGTCTTCTCCCCTATAGAAAAGGTGTCTGCGACAGTATAAAACGTCTTCTCCCCTATAGAAAAGGTGTCTCCGACACTATAAAACGTCTTCTCCCCTATAGAAAAGGTGTCTCCGACACTATAAAACGTCTTCTCTCGTATAGAAAAGGTGTCTCCGACAGTATAAAACGTCTTCTCCCCTATAGAAAAGGTGTCTCCGACACTATAAAACGTCTTCTCCCCTATAGAAAATGTGTCTCCGACAGTATAAAACGTCTTCTCCCCTATAGAAAAGGTGTCTGCGACAGTATAAAACGTCTTCTCCCCTATAGAAAAGGTGTCTGCGACAGTATAAAACGTCTTCTCCCCTATAGAAAAGGTGTCTCCGACACTATAAAACGTCTTCTCCCCTATAGAAAAGGTGTCTCCGACACTATAAAACGTCTTCTCTCGTATAGAAAAGGTGTCTCCGACACTATAAAACGTCTTCTCCCCTATAGAAAAGGTGTCTCCGACACTATAAAACGTCTTCTCCCCTATAGAAAAGGTGTCTCCGACACTATAAAACGTCTTCTCTCCTATAGAAAAGGTGTCTCCGACACTATAAAACGTCTTCTCTCCTATAGAAAAGGTGTCTCCGACACTATAAAACGTCTTCTCCCCTATAGAAAAGGTGTCTGCGACAGTATAAAACGTCTTCTCCCCTATAGAAAAGGTGTCTGCGACAGTATAAAACGTCTTCTCCCCTATAGAAAAGGTGTCTGCGACAGTATAAAACGTCTTCTCCCCTATAGAAAAGGTGTCTGCGACAGTATAAAACGTCTTCTCCCCTATAGAAAAGGTGTCTGCGACAGTATAAAACGTCTTCTCCCCTATAGAAAAGGTGTCTCCGACACTATAAAACGTCTTCTTTCCTATAGAAAATGTGTCTCCGACAGTATAAAACGTCTTCTCCCCTATAGAAAAGGTGTCTCCGACACTATAAAACGTCTTCTCCCCTATAGAAAAGGTGTCTCCGACACTATAAAACGTCTTCTCCCCTATAGAAAAGGTGTCTCCGACAGTATAAAACGTCTTCTCCCCTATAGAAAAGGTGTCTCCGACACTATAAAACGTCTTCTCCCCTATAGAAAAGGTGTCTGCGACAGTATAAAACGTCTTCTCCCCTATAGAAAAGGTGTCTCCGACACTATAAAACGTCTTCTTTCCTATAGAAAATGTGTCTCCGACACTATAAAACGTCTTCTTTCCTATAGAAAATGTGTCTCCGACAGTATAAACCGTCTTCTCCCCTATAGAAAAGGTGTCTCCGACACTATAAAACGTCTTCTCCCCTATAGAAAAGGTGTCTCCGACACTATAAAACGTCTTCTTTCCTATAGAAAAGGTGTCTCCGACATTATAAAACGTCTTCTCTCCTATAGAAAAGGTGTCTCCGACACTATAAAACGTCTTCTCCCCTATAGAAAAGGTGTCTGCGACAGTATAAAACGTCTTCTCCCCTATAGAAAAGGTGTCTGCGACACTATAAAACGTCTTCTCCCCTATAGAAAAGGTGTCTCCGACAGTATAAAACGTCTCTCCCCTATAGAAAAGGTGTCTGCGACACTATAAAACGTCTTCTCCCCTATAGAAAAGGTGTCTGCGACACTATAAAACGTCTTCTCCCCTATAGAAAAGGTGTCTGCGACACTATAAAACGTCTTCTCCCCTATAGAAAAGGTGTCTGCGACAGTATAAAACGTCTTCTCCCCTATAGAAAAGGTGTCTGCGACACTATAAAACGTCTTCTCCCCTATAGAAAAGGTGTCTCCGACAGTATAAAACGTCTCTCCCCTATAGAAAAGGTGTCTGCGACACTATAAAACGTCTTCTCCCCTATAGAAAAGGTGTCTGCGACACTATAAAACGTCTTCTCCCCTATAGAAAAGGTGTCTGCGACACTATAAAACGTCTTCTCCCCTATAGAAAAGGTGTCTGCGACAGTATAAAACGTCTTCTCCCCTATAGAAAAGGTGTCTGCGACACTATAAAACGTCTTCTCCCCTATAGTAAAGGTGTCTCCGACAGTATAAAACGTCTTCTCCCCTATAGAAAAGGTGTCTCCGACACTATAAAACGTCTTCTTTCCTATAGAAAATGTGTCTCCGACAGTATAAAACGTCTTCTCCCCTATAGAAAAGGTGTCTCCGACACTATAAAACGTCTTCTCCCCTATAGAAAAGGTGTCTCCGACACTATAAAACGTCTTCTCCCCTATAGAAAAGGTGTCTCCGACACTATAAAACGTCTTCTCCCCTATAGAAAAGGTGTCTGCGACAGTATAAAACGTCTTCTCCCCTATAGAAAAGGTGTCTCCGACACTATAAAACGTCTTCTTTCCTATAGAAAATGTGTCTCCGACACTATAAAACGTCTTCTTTCCTATAGAAAATGTGTCTCCGACAGTATAAACCGTCTTCTCCCCTATAGAAAAGGTGTCTCCGACACTATAAAACGTCTTCTCCCCTATAGAAAAGGTGTCTCCGACACTATAAAACGTCTTCTTTCCTATAGAAAAGGTGTCTCCGACACTATAAAACGTCTTCTCTCCTATAGAAAAGGTGTCTCCGACACTATAAAACGTCTTCTCCCCTATAGAAAAGGTGTCTGCGACAGTATAAAACGTCTTCTCCCCTATAGAAAAGGTGTCTGCGACACTATAAAACGTCTTCTCCCCTATAGAAAAGGTGTCTCCGACAGTATAAAACGTCTCTCCCCTATAGAAAAGGTGTCTGCGACACTATAAAACGTCTTCTCCCCTATAGAAAAGGTGTCTGCGACACTATAAAACGTCTTCTCCCCTATAGAAAAGGTGTCTGCGACACTATAAAACGTCTTCTCCCCTATAGAAAAGGTGTCTGCGACAGTATAAAACGTCTTCTCCCCTATAGAAAAGGTGTCTGCGACACTATAAAACGTCTTCTCCCCTATAGTAAAGGTGTCTCCGACACTATAAAACGTCTTCTCCCCTATATAAAAGGTGTCTCCGACAGTATAAAACGTCTTCTCCCCTATAGAAAAGGTGTCTGCGACAGTATAAAACGTCTTCTCCCCTATAGAAAAGGTGTCTCCGACACTATAAAACGTCTTCTCCCCTATAGAAAATGTGTCTCCGACAGTATAAAACGTCTTCTCCCCCTATAGAAAAGGTGTCTCCGACACTATAAAACGTCTTCTCTCGTATAGAAAAGGTGTCTCCGACAGTATAAAACGTCTTCTCCCCTATAGAAAAGGTGTTTGCGACAGTATAAAACGTCTTCTCCCCTATAGAAAAGGTGTCTGCGACACTATAAAACGTCTTCTCCCCTATAGTAAAGGTGTCTCCGACACTATAAAACGTCTTCTCCCCTATATAAAAGGTGTCTCCGACAGTATAAAACGTCTTCTCCCCTATAGAAAAGGTGTCTGCGACAGTATAAAACGTCTTCTCCCCTATAGAAAAGGTGTCTTCGACAGTATAAAACGTCTTCTCCCCTATAGAAAAGGTGTCTGCGACACTATAAAACGTCTTCTCCCCTATAGTAATGGTGTCTGCGACAGTATAAAACGTCTTCTTTCCTATAGAAAATGTGTCTCCGACACTATAAAACGTCTTCTTTCCTATAGAAAAGGTGTCTCCGACACTATAAAACGTCTTCCCCCCTATAGAAAATATGTCTCCGACAGTATAAAACGTCTTCTCCCCTATAGAAAAGGTGTCTCCGACACTATAAAACGTCTTCTCCCCTATAGAAAAGGTGTCTCCGACACTATAAAACGTCTTCTCCCCTATAGAAAAGGTGTCTGCGACAGTATAAAACGTCTTCTTTCCTATAGAAAAGGTGTCTCCGACACTATAAAACGTCTTCTCCCCTATAGAAAAGGTGTCTCCGACACTATAAAACGTCTTCTCTCCTATAGAAAAGGTGTCTCCGACACTATAAAACGTCTTCTTTCCTATAGAAAATGTGTCTCCGACAGTATAAAACGTCTTCTCCCCTATAGAAAAGGTGTCTCCGACACTATAAAACGTCTTCTCCCCTATAGAAAAGGTGTCTCCGACACTATAAAACGTCTTCTTTCCTATAGAAAAGGTGTCTCCGACACTATAAAACGTCTTCTCCCCTATAGAAAAGGTGTCTCCGACACTATAAAACGTCTTCTCTCCTATAGAAAAGGTGTCTCCGACACTATAAAACGTCTTCTCTCGTATAGAAAAGGTGTCTCCGACAGTATAAAACGTCTTCTCCCCTATAGAAAAGGTGTCTCCGACACTATAAAACGTCTTCTCCCCTATAGAAAAGGTGTCTGCGACAGTATAAAACGTCTTCTCCCCTATAGAAAAGGTGTCTCCGACACTATAAAACGTCTTCTCCCCTATAGAAAATATGTCTCCGACAGTATAAAACGTCTTCTCCCCTATAGAAAAGGTGTCTCCGACACTATAAAACGTCTTCTCCCCTATAGAAAAGGTGTCTCCGACAGTATAAAACGTCTTCTCCCCTATAGAAAAGGTGTCTCCGACACTATAAAACGTCTTCTCTCCTATAGAAAAGGTGTCTCCGACACTATAAAACGTCTTCTCTCCTATAGAAAAGGTGTCTCCGACACTATAAAACGTCTTCTTTCCTATAGAAAATGTGTCTCCGACAGTATAAAACGTCTTCTCCCCTATAGAAAAGGTGTCTCCGACACTATAAAACGTCTTCTCCCCTATAGAAAAGGTGTCTCCGACACTATAAAACGTCTTCTTTCCTATAGAAAATGTGTCTCCGACACTATAAAACGTCTTCTTTCCTATAGAAAATGTGTCTCCGACAGTATAAAACGTCTTCTCCCCTATAGAAAAGGTGTCTCCGACACTATAAAACGTCTTCTCCCCTATAGAAAAGGTGTCTCCGACACTATAAAACGTCTTCTTTCCTATAGAAAAGGTGTCTCCGACACTATAAAACGTCTTCTCCCCTATAGAAAAGGTGTCTCCGACACTATAAAACGTCTTCTCTCCTATAGAAAAGGTGTCTCCGACACTATAAAACGTCTTCTTTCCTATAGAAAATGTGTCTCCGACAGTATAAAACGTCTTCTCCCCTATAGAAAAGGTGTCTCCGACACTATAAAACGTCTTCTCCCCTATAGAAAAGGTGTCTCCGACACTATAAAACGTCTTCTTTCCTACAGAAAAGGTGTCTCCGACACTATAAAACGTCTTCTCCCCTATAGAAAAGGTGTCTCCGACAGTATAAAACGTCTTCTCTCCTATAGAAAAGGTGTCTCCGACAGTATAAAACGTCTTCTCCCCTATAGAAAAGGTGTCTCCGACAGTATAAAACGTCTTCTCCCCTATAGAAAAGGTGTCTGCGACAGTATAAAACGTCTTCTCCCCTATAGAAAAGGTGTCTCCGACACTATAAAACGTCTTCTCCCCTATAGAAAATATGTCTCCGACAGTATAAAACGTCTTCTCCCCTATAGAAAAGGTGTCTGCGACACTATAAAACGTCTTCTCCCCTATAGAAAAGGTGTCTCCGACAGTATAAAACGTCTTCTCCCCTATAGAAAAGGTGTCTGCGACACTATAAAACGTCTTCTCCCCTATAGAAAAGGTGTCTGCGACAGTATAAAACGTCTTCTCCCCTATAGAAAAGGTGTCTGCGACAGTATAAAACGTCTTCTCCCCTATAGAAAAGGTGTCTCCTACACTATAAAACGTCTTAAGGTGTCTCCGACAGTATAAAACGTCTTCTCTCCTATAGAAAAGGTGTCTCCGACACTATAAAACGTCTTCTCCCCTATAGAAAAGGTGTCTCCGACACTATAAAACGTCTTCTCTCCTATAGAAAAGGTGTCTCCGACACTATAAAACGTCTTCTCCCCTATAGAAAAGGTGTCTGCGACAGTATAAAACGTCTTCTCCGCTATAGAAAAGGTGTCTGCGACAGTATAAAACGTCTTCTCCCCTATAGAAAAGGTGTCTGCGACAGTATAAAACATCTTCTCTCCTATAGAAAAGGTGTCTCCGACACTATAAAACGTCTTCTCCCCTATAGAAAAGGTGTCTCCGACACTATAAAACGTCTTCTTTCCTATAGAAAATGTGTCTCCGACTGTATAAAACGTCTTCTCCCCTATAGAAAAGGTGTCTCCGACACTATAAAACGTCTTCTCCCCTATAGAAAAGGTGTCTCCGACAGTATAAAACGTCTTCTCCCCTATAGAAAAGGTGTCTCCGACAGTATAAAACGTCTTCTCTCCTATAGAAAAGGTGTCTCCGACACTATAAAACGTCTTCTCTCCTATAGAAAAGCTGTCTCCGACACTATAAAACGTCTTCTCCCCTATAGAAAAGGTGTCTGCGACACTATAAAACGTCTTCTCCCCTATAGAAAAGGTGTCTGCGACAGAATAAAACGTCTTCTCCCCTATAGAAAAGGTGTCTCCGACACTATAAAACGTCTTCTCCCCTATAGAAAAGGTGTCTCCGACACTATAAAACGTCTTCTCCCCTATAGAAAAGGTGTCTGCGACAGTATAAAACGTCTTCTCCCCTATAGAAAAGGTGTCTCCGACACTATAAAACGTCTTCTCCCCTATAGAAAATATGTCTCCGACAGTATAAAACGTCTTCTCCCCTATAGAAAAGGTGTCTCCGACACTATAAAACGTCTTCTCCCCTATAGAAAAGGTGTCTCCGACACTATAAAACGTCTTCTCCCCTATAGAAAAGGTGTCTGCGACAGTATAAAACGTCTTCTCCCCTATAGAAAAGGTGTCTCCGACACTATAAAACGTCTTCTCCCCTATAGAAAATATGTCTCCGACAGTATAAAACGTCTTCTCCCCTATAGAAAATATGTCTCCGACAGTATAAAACGTCTTCTCCCCTATAGAAAAGGTGTCTCCGACACTATAAAACGTCTTCTCCCCTATAGAAAAGGTGTCTCCGACACTATAAAACGTCTTCTCCCCTATAGAAAAGGTGTCTCCGACACTATAAAACGTCTTCTCTCCTATAGAAAAGGTGTCTCCGACACTATAAAACGTCTTCTCTCCTATAGAAAAGGTGTCTCCGACACTATAAAACGTCTTCTCTCCTATAGAAAAGGTGTCTCCGACACTATAAAACGTCTTCTCTCCTATAGAAAAGGTGTCTCCGACACTATAAAACGTCTTCTCCCCTATAGAAAAGGTGTCTGCGACAGTATAAAACGTCTTCTCCCCTATAGAAAAGGTGTCTGCGACAGTATAAAACGTCTTCTCCCCTATAGAAAAGGTGTCTGCGACAGTATAAAACGTCTTCTCCCCTATAGAAAAGGTGTCTGCGACAGTATAAAACGTCTTCTCCCCTATAGAAAAGGTGTCTCCGACACTATAAAACGTCTTCTTTCCTATAGAAAATGTGTCTCCGACAGTATAAAACGTCTTCTCCCCTATAGAAAAGGTGTCTCCGACACTATAAAACGTCTTCTCCCCTATAGAAAAGGTGTCTCCGACACTATAAAACGTCTTCTCCCCTATAGAAAAGGTGTCTCCGACACTATAAAACGTCTTCTCCCCTATAGAAAAGGTGTCTCCGACACTATAAAACGTCTTCTCCCCTATAGAAAAGGTGTCTGCGACAGTATAAAACGTCTTCTCCCCTATAGAAAAGGTGTCTCCGACACTATAAAACGTCTTCTTTCCTATAGAAAATGTGTCTCCGACACTATAAAACGTCTTCTTTCCTATAGAAAATGTGTCTCCGACAGTATAAACCGTCTTCTCCCCTATAGAAAAGGTGTCTCCGACACTATAAAACGTCTTCTCCCCTATAGAAAAGGTGTCTCCGACACTATAAAACGTCTTCTTTCCTATAGAAAAGGTGTCTCCGACATTATAAAACGTCTTCTCTCCTATAGAAAAGGTGTCTCCGACACTATAAAACGTCTTCTCCCCTATAGAAAAGGTGTCTGCGACAGTATAAAACGTCTTCTCCCCTATAGAAAAGGTGTCTGCGACACTATAAAACGTCTTCTCCCCTATAGAAAAGGTGTCTCCGACAGTATAAAACGTCTCTCCCCTATAGAAAAGGTGTCTGCGACACTATAAAACGTCTTCTCCCCTATAGAAAAGGTGTCTGCGACACTATAAAACGTCTTCTCCCCTATAGAAAAGGTGTCTGCGACACTATAAAACGTCTTCTCCCCTATAGAAAAGGTGTCTGCGACAGTATAAAACGTCTTCTCCCCTATAGAAAAGGTGTCTGCGACACTATAAAACGTCTTCTCCCCTATAGAAAAGGTGTCTCCGACAGTATAAAACGTCTCTCCCCTATAGAAAAGGTGTCTGCGACACTATAAAACGTCTTCTCCCCTATAGAAAAGGTGTCTGCGACACTATAAAACGTCTTCTCCCCTATAGAAAAGGTGTCTGCGACACTATAAAACGTCTTCTCCCCTATAGAAAAGGTGTCTGCGACAGTATAAAACGTCTTCTCCCCTATAGAAAAGGTGTCTGCGACACTATAAAACGTCTTCTCCCCTATAGTAAAGGTGTCTCCGACAGTATAAAACGTCTTCTCCCCTATAGAAAAGGTGTCTCCGACACTATAAAACGTCTTCTTTCCTATAGAAAATGTGTCTCCGACAGTATAAAACGTCTTCTCCCCTATAGAAAAGGTGTCTCCGACACTATAAAACGTCTTCTCCCCTATAGAAAAGGTGTCTCCGACACTATAAAACGTCTTCTCCCCTATAGAAAAGGTGTCTCCGACACTATAAAACGTCTTCTCCCCTATAGAAAAGGTGTCTCCGACAGTATAAAACGTCTTCTCCCCTATAGAAAAGGTGTCTCCGACACTATAAAACGTCTTCTCCCCTATAGAAAAGGTGTCTGCGACAGTATAAAACGTCTTCTCCCCTATAGAAAAGGTGTCTCCGACACTATAAAACGTCTTCTTTCCTATAGAAAATGTGTCTCCGACACTATAAAACGTCTTCTTTCCTATAGAAAATGTGTCTCCGACAGTATAAACCGTCTTCTCCCCTATAGAAAAGGTGTCTCCGACACTATAAAACGTCTTCTCCCCTATAGAAAAGGTGTCTCCGACACTATAAAACGTCTTCTTTCCTATAGAAAAGGTGTCTCCGACACTATAAAACGTCTTCTCTCCTATAGAAAAGGTGTCTCCGACACTATAAAACGTCTTCTCCCCTATAGAAAAGGTGTCTGCGACAGTATAAAACGTCTTCTCCCCTATAGAAAAGGTGTCTGCGACACTATAAAACGTCTTCTCCCCTATAGAAAAGGTGTCTCCGACAGTATAAAACGTCTCTCCCCTATAGAAAAGGTGTCTGCGACACTATAAAACGTCTTCTCCCCTATAGAAAAGGTGTCTGCGACACTATAAAACGTCTTCTCCCCTATAGAAAAGGTGTCTGCGACACTATAAAACGTCTTCTCCCCTATAGAAAAGGTGTCTGCGACAGTATAAAACGTCTTCTCCCCTATAGAAAAGGTGTCTGCGACACTATAAAACGTCTTCTCCCCTATAGTAAAGGTGTCTCCGACACTATAAAACGTCTTCTCCCCTATATAAAAGGTGTCTCCGACAGTATAAAACGTCTTCTCCCCTATAGAAAAGGTGTCTGCGACAGTATAAAACGTCTTCTCCCCTATAGAAAAGGTGTCTCCGACACTATAAAACGTCTTCTCCCCTATAGAAAATGTGTCTCCGACAGTATAAAACGTCTTCTCCCCCTATAGAAAAGGTGTCTCCGACACTATAAAACGTCTTCTCTCGTATAGAAAAGGTGTCTCCGACAGTATAAAACGTCTTCTCCCCTATAGAAAAGGTGTTTGCGACAGTATAAAACGTCTTCTCCCCTATAGAAAAGGTGTCTGCGACACTATAAAACGTCTTCTCCCCTATAGTAAAGGTGTCTCCGACACTATAAAACGTCTTCTCCCCTATATAAAAGGTGTCTCCGACAGTATAAAACGTCTTCTCCCCTATAGAAAAGGTGTCTGCGACAGTATAAAACGTCTTCTCCCCTATAGAAAAGGTGTCTTCGACAGTATAAAACGTCTTCTCCCCTATAGAAAAGGTGTCTGCGACACTATAAAACGTCTTCTCCCCTATAGTAATGGTGTCTGCGACAGTATAAAACGTCTTCTTTCCTATAGAAAATGTGTCTCCGACACTATAAAACGTCTTCTTTCCTATAGAAAAGGTGTCTCCGACACTATAAAACGTCTTCCCCCCTATAGAAAATATGTCTCCGACAGTATAAAACGTCTTCTCCCCTATAGAAAAGGTGTCTCCGACACTATAAAACGTCTTCTCCCCTATAGAAAAGGTGTCTCCGACACTATAAAACGTCTTCTCCCCTATAGAAAAGGTGTCTGCGACAGTATAAAACGTCTTCTTTCCTATAGAAAAGGTGTCTCCGACACTATAAAACGTCTTCTCCCCTATAGAAAAGGTGTCTCCGACACTATAAAACGTCTTCTCTCCTATAGAAAAGGTGTCTCCGACACTATAAAACGTCTTCTTTCCTATAGAAAATGTGTCTCCGACAGTATAAAACGTCTTCTCCCCTATAGAAAAGGTGTCTCCGACACTATAAAACGTCTTCTCCCCTATAGAAAAGGTGTCTCCGACACTATAAAACGTCTTCTTTCCTATAGAAAAGGTGTCTCCGACACTATAAAACGTCTTCTCCCCTATAGAAAAGGTGTCTCCGACACTATAAAACGTCTTCTCTCCTATAGAAAAGGTGTCTCCGACACTATAAAACGTCTTCTCTCGTATAGAAAAGGTGTCTCCGACAGTATAAAACGTCTTCTCCCCTATAGAAAAGGTGTCTCCGACACTATAAAACGTCTTCTCCCCTATAGAAAAGGTGTCTGCGACAGTATAAAACGTCTTCTCCCCTATAGAAAAGGTGTCTCCGACACTATAAAACGTCTTCTCCCCTATAGAAAATATGTCTCCGACAGTATAAAACGTCTTCTCCCCTATAGAAAAGGTGTCTCCGACACTATAAAACGTCTTCTCCCCTATAGAAAAGGTGTCTCCGACAGTATAAAACGTCTTCTCCCCTATAGAAAAGGTGTCTCCGACACTATAAAACGTCTTCTTTCCTATAGAAAATGTGTCTCCGACACTATAAAACGTCTTCTTTCCTATAGAAAATGTGTCTCCGACAGTATAAAACGTCTTCTCCCCTATAGAAAAGGTGTCTCCGACACTATAAAACGTCTTCTCCCCTATAGAAAAGGTGTCCCCGACACTATAAAACGTCTTCTTTCCTATAGAAAAGGTGTCTCCGACACTATAAAACGTCTTCTCCCCTATAGAAAAGGTGTCTCCGACACTATAAAACGTCTTCTCTCCTATAGAAAAGGTGTCTCCGACACTATAAAACGTCTTCTTTCCTATAGAAAATGTGTCTCCGACAGTATAAAACGTCTTCTCCCCTATAGAAAAGGTGTCTCCGACACTATAAAACGTCTTCTCTCCTATAGAAAAGGTGTCTCCGACACTATAAAACGTCTTCTCCCCTATAGAAAAGGTGTCTGCGACACTATAAAACGTCTTCTCCCCTATAGAAAAGGTGTCTCCGACACTATAAAACGTCTTCTCCCCTATAGAAAATGTGTCTCCGACAGTATAAAACGTCTTCTCCCCTATAGAAAAGGTGTCTCCGACACTATAAAACGTCTTCTCTCCTATAGAAAATGTGTCTCCGACACTATAAAACGTCTTCTCCCCTATAGAAAAGGTGTCTCCGACACTATAAAACGTCTTCTTTCCTATAGAAAAGGTGTCTCCGACACTATAAAACGTCTTCTCCCCTATAGAAAAGGTGTCTCCGACACTATAAAACGTCTTCTCTCCTATAGAAAAGGTGTCTCCGACACTATAAAACGTCTTCTCTCCTATAGAAAAGGTGTCTCCGACACTATAAAACGTCTTCTCCCCTATAGAAAAGGTGTCTGCGACAGTATAAAACGTCTTCTCCCCTATAGAAAAGGTGTCTGCGACAGTATAAAACGTCTTCTCCCCTATAGAAAAGGTGTCTGCGACAGTATAAAACGTCTTCTCTCCTATAGAAAAGGTGTCTCCGACACTATAAAACGTCTTCTCCCCTATAGAAAAGGTGTCTCCGACACTATAAAACGTCTTCTCCCCTATAGAAAAGGTGTCTCCGACACTATAAAACGTCTTCTTTCCTATAGAAAAGGTGTCTCCGACACTATAAAACGTCTTCTCCCCTATAGAAAAGGTGTCTCCGACACTATAAAACGTCTTCTCCCCTATAGAAAAGGTGTCTGCGACAGTATAAAACGTCTTCTCCCCTATAGAAAAGGTGTCTGCGACAGTATAAAACGTCTTCTCCCCTATAGAAAAGGTGTCTGCGACAGTATAAAACGTCTTCTCCCCTATAGAAAAGGTGTCTGCGACAGTATAAAACGTCTTCTCCCCTATAGAAAAGGTGTCTGCGACAGTATAAAACGTCTTCTCTCCTATAGAAAAGGTGTCTCCGACACTATAAAACGTCTTCTCCCCTATAGAAAAGGTGTCTGCGACAGTATAAAACGTCTTCTCCCCTATAGAAAAGGTGTCTGCGACAGTATAAAACGTCTTCTCCCCTATAGAAAAGGTGTCTGCGACAGTATAAAACGTCTTCTCCCCTATAGAAAAGGTGTCTGCGACAGTATAAAACGTCTTCTCCCCTATAGAAAAGGTGTCTCCGACACTATAAAACGTCTTCTCCCCTATAGAAAAGGTGTCTCCGACAGTATAAAACGTCTTCTCCCCTATAGAAAAGGTGTCTCCGACAGTATAAAACGTCTTCTCTCCTATAGAAAAGGTGTCTCCGACACTATAAAACGTCTTCTCTCCTATAGAAAAGCTGTCTCCGACACTATAAAACGTCTTCTCCCCTATAGAAAAGGTGTCTCCGACAGAATAAAACGTCTTCTCCCCTATAGAAAAGGTGTCTCCGACAGTATAAAACGTCTTCTCCCCTATAGAAAATGTGTCTCCGACAGTATAAAACGTCTTCTCCCCTATAGAAAAGGTGTCTCCGACACTATAAAACGTCTTCTCCCCTATAGAAAAGGTGTCTCCGACACTATAAAACGTCTTCTCCCCTATAGAAAAGGTGTCTGCGACACTATAAAACGTCTTCTCCCCTATAGAAAAGGTGTCTCCGACACTATAAAACGTCTTCTCCCCTATAGAAAAGGTGTCTGCGACAGTATAAAACGTCTTCTCCCCTATAGAAAAGGTGTCTGCGACAGTATAAAACGTCTTCTCCCCTATAGAAAAGGTGTCTGCGACAGTATAAAACGTCTTCTCTCCTATAGAAAAGGTGTCTCCGACACTATAAAACGTCTTCTCCCCTATAGAAAAGGTGTCTGCGACAGTATAAAACGTCTTCTCCCCTATAGAAAAGGTGTCTGCGACAGTATAAAACGTCTTCTCCCCTATAGAAAAGGTGTCTGCGACAGTATAAAACGTCTTCTCCCCTATAGAAAAGGTGTCTGCGACAGTATAAAACGTCTTCTCCCCTATAGAAAAGGTGTCTCCGACACTATAAAACGTCTTCTCCCCTATAGAAAAGGTGTCTCCGACAGTATAAAACGTCTTCTCCCCTATAGAAAAGGTGTCTCCGACACTATAAAACGTCTTCTCTCCTATAGAAAAGCTGTCTCCGACACTATAAAACGTCTTCTCCCCTATAGAAAAGGTGTCTGCGACACTATAAAACGTCTTCTCCCCTATAGAAAAGGTGTCTGCGACACTATAAAACGTCTTCTCCCCTATAGAAAATGTGTCTCCGACAGTATAAAACGTCTTCTCCCCTATAGAAAAGGTGTCTCCGACACTATAAAACGTCTTCTCCCCTATAGAAAAGGTGTCTCCGACACTATAAAACGTCTTCTCCCCTATAGAAAAGGTGTCTGCGACACTATAAAACGTCTTCTCCCCTATAGAAAAGGTGTCTCCGACACTATAAAACGTCTTCTCCCCTATAGAAAAGGTGTCTCCGACACTATAAAACGTCTTCTCCCCTATAGAAAAGGTGTCTCCGACACTATAAAACGTCTTCTCTCCTATAGAAAAGGTGTCTCCGACACTATAAAACGTCTTCTCTCCTATAGAAAAGGTGTCTCCGACACTATAAAACGTCTTCTCCCCTATAGAAAAGGTGTCTGCGACACTATAAAACGTCTTCTCCCCTATAGAAAAGGTGTCTGCGACAGTATAAAACGTCTTCTCCCCTATAGAAAAGGTGTCTCCGACACTATAAAACGTCTTCTCCCCTATAGAAAATGTGTCTCCGACAGTATAAAACGTCTTCTCCCCTATAGAAAAGGTGTCTCCGACACTATAAAACGTCTTCTCCCCTATAGAAAAGGTGTCTCCGACAGTATAAAACGTCTTCTCCCCTATAGAAAAGGTGTCTGCGACAGTATAAAACGTCTTCTCCCCTATAGTAAAGGTGTCTCCGACACTATAAAACGTCTTCTCCCCTATATAAAAGGTGTCTCCGACACTATAAAACGTCTTCTCCCCTATAGAAAAGGTGTCTGCGACAGTATAAAACGTCTTCTCCCCTATAGAAAAGGTGTCTCCGACACTATAAAACGTCTTCTCCCCTATAGAAAAGGTGTCTCCGACACTATAAAACGTCTTCTCTCCTATAGAAAAGGTGTCTCCGACAGTATAAAACGTCTTCTCTCCTATAGAAAAGGTGTCTCCGACACTATAAAACGTCTTCTCCCCTATAGAAAAGGTGTCTCCGACAGTATAAAACGTCTTCTCCCCTATAGAAAAGGTGTCTCCGACAGTATAAAACGTCATCTCCCCTATAGAAAAGGTGTCTGCGACACTATAAAACGTCTTCTCCCCTATAGAAAAGGTGTTTCCGACAGTATAAAACGTCTTCTCCCCTATAGAAAAGGTGTCTGCGACAGTATAAAACGTCTTCTCCCCTATAGAAAAGGTGTCTCCTACACTATAAAACGTCTGAAGGTGTCTCCGACAGTATAAAACGTCTTCTCTCCTATAGAAAAGGTGTCTCCGACACTATAAAACGTCTTCTCCCCTATAGAAAAGGTGTCTGCGACAGTATAAAACGTCTTCTCCCCTATAGAAAAGGTGTCTCCGACACTATAAAACGTCTTCTCTCGTATAGAAAAGGTGTCTCCGACAGTATAAAACGTCTTCTCTCGTATAGAAAAGGTGTCTCCGACAGTATAAAACGTCTTCTCTCCTATAGAAAAGGTGTCTCCGACACTATAAAACGTCTTCTCTCCTATAGAAAAGGTGTCTCCGACACTATAAAACGTCTTCTCTCCTATAGAAAAGGTGTCTCCGACACTATAAAACGTCTTCCCCCTATAGAAAATATGTCTCCGACAGTATAAAACGTCTTCTCCCCTATAGAAAAGGTGTCTCCGACACTATAAAACGTCTTCTCTCCTATAGAAAAGGTGTCTCCGACACTATAAAACGTCTTCTCCCCTATAGTAATGGTGTCTGCGACAGTATAAAACGTCTTCTCCCCTATAGAAAAGGTGTCTCCGACACTATAAAACGTCTTCTCCCCTATAGAAAATATGTCTCCGACAGTATAAAACGTCTTCTCCCCTATAGAAAAGGTGTCTCCGACACTATAAAACGTCTTCTCCCCTATAGAAAAGGTGTCTCCGACACTATAAAACGTCTTCTCTCGTATAGAAAAGGTGTCTGCGACAGTATAAAACGTCTTCTCTCCTATAGAAAAGGTGTCTCCGACACTATAAAACGTCTTCTCCCCTATAGAAAAGGTGTCTGCGACACTATAAAACGTCTTCTCCCCTATAGAAAAGGTGTCTCCGACACTATAAAACGTCTTCTCCCCTATAGAAAATGTGTCTCCGACAGTATAAAACGTCTTCTCCCCTATAGAAAAGGTGTCTCCGACACTATAAAACGTCTTCTCTCCTATAGAAAATGTGTCTCCGACACTATAAAACGTCTTCTCCCCTATAGAAAAGGTGTCTGCGACAGTATAAAACGTCTTCTCCCCTATAGAAAAGGTGTCTGCGACAGTATAAAACGTCTTCTCCCCTATAGAAAAGGTGTCTCCGACACTATAAAACGTCTTCTCCCCTATAGAAAAGGTGTCTCCGACACTATAAAACGTCTTCTCCCCTATAGAAAATGTGTCTCCGACAGTATAAAACGTCTTCTCCCCTATAGAAAAGGTGTCTCCGACACTATAAAACGTCTTCTCCCCTATAGAAAAGGTGTCTCCGACACTATAAAACGTCTTCTCCCCTATAGAAAATGTGTCTCCGACAGTATAAAACGTCTTCTCCCCTATAGAAAAGGTGTCTCCGACACTATAAAACGTCTTCTCCCCTATAGAAAAGGTGTCTCCGACACTATAAAACGTCTTCTCCCCTATAGAAAAGGTGTCTGCGACACTATAAAACGTCTTCTCCCCTATAGAAAAGGTGTCTCCGACACTATAAAACGTCTTCTCCCCTATAGAAAAGGTGTCTGCGACAGTATAAAACGTCTTCTCCCCTATAGAAAAGGTGTCTGCGACAGTATAAAACGTCTTCTCCCCTATAGAAAAGGTGTCTGCGACAGTATAAAACGTCTTCTCTCCTATAGAAAAGGTGTCTCCGACACTATAAAACGTCTTCTCCCCTATAGAAAAGGTGTCTGCGACAGTATAAAACGTCTTCTCCCCTATAGAAAAGGTGTCTGCGACAGTATAAAACGTCTTCTCCCCTATAGAAAAGGTGTCTGCGACAGTATAAAACGTCTTCTCCCCTATAGAAAAGGTGTCTGCGACAGTATAAAACGTCTTCTCCCCTATAGAAAAGGTGTCTCCGACACTATAAAACGTCTTCTCCCCTATAGAAAAGGTGTCTCCGACAGTATAAAACGTCTTCTCCCCTATAGAAAAGGTGTCTCCGACACTATAAAACGTCTTCTCTCCTATAGAAAAGCTGTCTCCGACACTATAAAACGTCTTCTCCCCTATAGAAAAGGTGTCTGCGACACTATAAAACGTCTTCTCCCCTATAGAAAAGGTGTCTGCGACACTATAAAACGTCTTCTCCCCTATAGAAAATGTGTCTCCGACAGTATAAAACGTCTTCTCCCCTATAGAAAAGGTGTCTCCGACACTATAAAACGTCTTCTCCCCTATAGAAAAGGTGTCTCCGACACTATAAAACGTCTTCTCCCCTATAGAAAAGGTGTCTGCGACACTATAAAACGTCTTCTCCCCTATAGAAAAGGTGTCTCCGACACTATAAAACGTCTTCTCCCCTATAGAAAAGGTGTCTCCGACACTATAAAACGTCTTCTCCCCTATAGAAAAGGTGTCTCCGACACTATAAAACGTCTTCTCTCCTATAGAAAAGGTGTCTCCGACACTATAAAACGTCTTCTCTCCTATAGAAAAGGTGTCTCCGACACTATAAAACGTCTTCTCCCCTATAGAAAAGGTGTCTGCGACACTATAAAACGTCTTCTCCCCTATAGAAAAGGTGTCTGCGACAGTATAAAACGTCTTCTCCCCTATAGAAAAGGTGTCTCCGACACTATAAAACGTCTTCTCCCCTATAGAAAATGTGTCTCCGACAGTATAAAACGTCTTCTCCCCTATAGAAAAGGTGTCTCCGACACTATAAAACGTCTTCTCCCCTATAGAAAAGGTGTCTCCGACAGTATAAAACGTCTTCTCCCCTATAGAAAAGGTGTCTGCGACAGTATAAAACGTCTTCTCCCCTATAGTAAAGGTGTCTCCGACACTATAAAACGTCTTCTCCCCTATATAAAAGGTGTCTCCGACACTATAAAACGTCTTCTCCCCTATAGAAAAGGTGTCTGCGACAGTATAAAACGTCTTCTCCCCTATAGAAAAGGTGTCTCCGACACTATAAAACGTCTTCTCCCCTATAGAAAAGGTGTCTCCGACACTATAAAACGTCTTCTCTCCTATAGAAAAGGTGTCTCCGACAGTATAAAACGTCTTCTCTCCTATAGAAAAGGTGTCTCCGACACTATAAAACGTCTTCTCCCCTATAGAAAAGGTGTCTCCGACAGTATAAAACGTCTTCTCCCCTATAGAAAAGGTGTCTCCGACAGTATAAAACGTCATCTCCCCTATAGAAAAGGTGTCTGCGACACTATAAAACGTCTTCTCCCCTATAGAAAAGGTGTTTCCGACAGTATAAAACGTCTTCTCCCCTATAGAAAAGGTGTCTGCGACAGTATAAAACGTCTTCTCCCCTATAGAAAAGGTGTCTCCTACACTATAAAACGTCTGAAGGTGTCTCCGACAGTATAAAACGTCTTCTCTCCTATAGAAAAGGTGTCTCCGACACTATAAAACGTCTTCTCCCCTATAGAAAAGGTGTCTGCGACAGTATAAAACGTCTTCTCCCCTATAGAAAAGGTGTCTCCGACACTATAAAACGTCTTCTCTCGTATAGAAAAGGTGTCTCCGACAGTATAAAACGTCTTCTCTCGTATAGAAAAGGTGTCTCCGACAGTATAAAACGTCTTCTCTCCTATAGAAAAGGTGTCTCCGACACTATAAAACGTCTTCTCTCCTATAGAAAAGGTGTCTCCGACACTATAAAACGTCTTCTCTCCTATAGAAAAGGTGTCTCCGACACTATAAAACGTCTTCCCCCTATAGAAAATATGTCTCCGACAGTATAAAACGTCTTCTCCCCTATAGAAAAGGTGTCTCCGACACTATAAAACGTCTTCTCTCCTATAGAAAAGGTGTCTCCGACACTATAAAACGTCTTCTCCCCTATAGTAATGGTGTCTGCGACAGTATAAAACGTCTTCTCCCCTATAGAAAAGGTGTCTCCGACACTATAAAACGTCTTCTCCCCTATAGAAAATATGTCTCCGACAGTATAAAACGTCTTCTCCCCTATAGAAAAGGTGTCTCCGACACTATAAAACGTCTTCTCCCCTATAGAAAAGGTGTCTCCGACACTATAAAACGTCTTCTCTCGTATAGAAAAGGTGTCTGCGACAGTATAAAACGTCTTCTCTCCTATAGAAAAGGTGTCTCCGACACTATAAAACGTCTTCTCCCCTATAGAAAAGGTGTCTGCGACACTATAAAACGTCTTCTCCCCTATAGAAAAGGTGTCTCCGACACTATAAAACGTCTTCTCCCCTATAGAAAATGTGTCTCCGACAGTATAAAACGTCTTCTCCCCTATAGAAAAGGTGTCTCCGACACTATAAAACGTCTTCTCTCCTATAGAAAATGTGTCTCCGACACTATAAAACGTCTTCTCCCCTATAGAAAAGGTGTCTGCGACAGTATAAAACGTCTTCTCCCCTATAGAAAAGGTGTCTGCGACAGTATAAAACGTCTTCTCCCCTATAGAAAAGGTGTCTCCGACACTATAAAACGTCTTCTCCCCTATAGAAAAGGTGTCTCCGACACTATAAAACGTCTTCTCCCCTATAGAAAATGTGTCTCCGACAGTATAAAACGTCTTCTCCCCTATAGAAAAGGTGTCTCCGACACTATAAAACGTCTTCTCCCCTATAGAAAAGGTGTCTCCGACACTATAAAACGTCTTCTCTCCTATAGAAAAGGTGTCTCCGACAGTATAAAACGTCTTCTCCCCTATAGAAAAGGTGTCTGCGACAGTATAAAACGTCTTCTCCCCTATAGAAAATGTGTCTCCGACAGTATAAAACGTCTTCTCCCCTATAGAAAAGGTGTCTCCGACACTATAAAACGTCTTCTCTCCTATAGAAAAGGTGTCTCCGACAGTATAAAACGTCTTCTCCCCTATAGAAAATGTGTCTCCGACAGTATAAAACGTCTTCTCCCCTATAGAAAAGGTGTCTCCGACACTATAAAACGTCTTCTCCCCTATAGAAAAGGTGTCTCCGACACTATAAAACGTCTTCTCCCCTATAGAAAAGGTGTCTCCGACACTATAAAACGTCATCTCCCCTATAGAAAATGTGTCTCCGACAGTATAAAACGTCTTCTCCCTATAGAAAAGGTGTCTCCGACACTATAAAACGTCTTCTCCCCTATAGAAAAGGTGTCTCCGACACTATAAAACGTCTTCTCTCCTATAGAAAAGGTGTCTGCGACACTATAAAACGTCTTCTCCCCTATAGAAAAGGTGTCTGCGACAGTATAAAACGTCTTCTCCCCTATAGAAAAGGTGTCTCCGACACTATAAAACGTCTTCTCTCGTATAGAAAAGGTGTCTCCGACAGTATAAAACGTCTTCTCCCCTATAGAAAAGGTGTCTCCGACACTATAAAACGTCTTCTCCCCTATAGAAAATGTGTCTCCGACACTATAGAACGTCTTCTCTCCTATAGAAAAGGTGTCTCCGACACTATAAAACGTCTTCTCCCCTATAGAAAAGGTGTCTGCGACACTATAAAACGTCTTCTCCCCTATAGAAAAGGTGTCTGCGACAGTATAAAACGTCTTCTCCCCTATAGAAAAGGTGTCTGCGACAGTATAAAACGTCTTCTCCCCTATAGAAAAGGTGTCTCCGACACTATAAAACGTCTTCTCCCCTATAGAAAATGTGTCTCCGACAGTATAAAACGTCTTCTCCCCTATAGAAAATGTGTCTCCGACAGTATAAAACGTCTTCTCCCCTATAGAAAAGGTGTCTCCGACAGTATAAAACGTCTTCTCCCCTATAGAAAAGGTGTCTGCGACACTATAAAACGTCTTCTCCCCTATAGTAAAGGTGTCTCCGACACTATAAAACGTCTTCTCCCCTATATAAAAGGTGTCTCCGACAGTATAAAACGTCTTCTCCCCTATAGAAAAGGTGTCTGCGACAGTATAAAAGTCTTCTCTCCTATAGAAAAGGTGTCTCCGACACTATAAAACGTCTTCTCTCCTATAGAAAAGGTGTCTCCGACACTATAAAACGTCTTCTCCCCTATAGAAAAGGTGTCTGCGACACTATAAAACGTCTTCTCCCCTATAGAAAAGGTGTCTGCGACAGTATAAAACGTCTTCTCCCCTATAGAAAAGGTGTCTCCGACACTATAAAACGTCTTCTCCCCTATAGAAAATGTGTCTCCGACAGTATAAAACGTCTTCTCCCCTATAGAAAAGGTGTCTCCGACACTATAAAACGTCTTCTCCCCTATAGAAAAGGTGTCTCCGACAGTATAAAACGTCTTCTCCCCTATAGAAAAGGTGTCTGCGACAGTATAAAACGTCTTCTCCCCTATAGTAAAGGTGTCTCCGACACTATAAAACGTCTTCTCCCCTATATAAAAGGTGTCTCCGACAGTATAAAACGTCTTCTCCCCTATAGAAAAGGTGTCTGCGACAGTATAAAACGTCTTCTCCCCTATAGAAAAGGTGTCTCCGACACTATAAAACGTCTTCTCCCCTATAGAAAAGGTGTCTCCGACACTATAAAACGTCTTCTCTCCTATAGAAAAGGTGTCTCCGACACTATAAAACGTCTTCTCCCCTATAGAAAAGGTGTCTGCGACACTATAAAACGTCTTCTCCCCTATAGAAAAGGTGTCTCCGACAGTATAAAACGTCTTCTCCCCTATAGAAAAGGTGTCTGCGACACTATAAAACGTCTTCTCCCCTATAGAAAAGGTGTTTCCGACAGTATAAAACGTCTTCTCCCCTATAGAAAAAGGTGTCTCCGACAGTATAAAACGTCTTCTCCCCTATAGAAAAGGTGTCTCCGACACTATAAAACGTCTTCTCCCCTATAGAAAAGGTGTCTGTGACACTATAAAACGTCTTCTCCCCTATAGTAATGGTGTCTGCGACAGTATAAAACGTCTTCTCCCCTATAGAAAAGGTGTCTCCGACACTATAAAACGTCTTCTCCCCTATAGAAAATGTGTCTCCGACAGTATAAAACGTCTTCTCCCCTATAGAAAAGGTGTCTCCGACACTATAAAACGTCTTCTCCCCTATAGAAAAGGTGTCTCCGACACTATAAAACGTCTTCTCTCGTATAGAAAAGGTGTCTCCGACAGTATAAAACGTCTTCTCTCGTATAGAAAAGTGTCTCCGACAGTATAAAACGTCTTCTCTCCTATAGAAAAGGTGTCTGCGACAGTATAAAACGTCTTCTCCCCTATAGAAAAGGTGTCTCCGACACTATAAAACGTCTTCTCCCCTATAGAAAAGGTGTCTCCGACACTATAAAACGTCTTCTCTCGTATAGAAAAGGTGTCTCCGACAGTATAAACGTCTTCTCCCCTATAGAAAAGGTGTCTGCGACACTATAAAACGTCTTCTCTCGTATAGAAAAGGTGTCTCCGACAGTATAAAACGTCTTCTCTCGTATAGAAAAGGTGTCTCCGACAGTATAAAACGTCTTCTCTCCTATAGAAAAGGTGTCTGCGACAGTATAAAACGTCTTCTCCCCTATAGAAAAGGTGTCTCCGACACTATAAAACGTCTTCTCCCCTATAGAAAAGGTGTCTCCGACACTATAAAACGTCTTCTCTCGTATAGAAAAGGTGTCTCCGACAGTATAAAACGTCTTCTCCCCTATAGAAAAGGTGTCTCCGACACTATAAAACGTCTTCTCCCCTATAGAAAATGTGTCTCCGACAGTATAAAACGTCTTCTCCCCTATAGAAAAGGTGTCTCCGACACTATAAAACGTCTTCTCCCCTATAGAAAAGGTGTCTCCGACACTATAAAACGTCTTCTCTCCTATAGAAAAGGTGTCTCCGACACTATAAAACGTCTTCTCTCCTATAGAAAAGGTGTCTCCGACACTATAAACGTCTTCTCCCTATAGAAAAGGTGTCTGCGGACAGTATAAAACGTCTTCTCCCCTATAGAAAAAGGTGTCTGCGACAGTATAAAACGTCTTCTCCCCTATAGAAAAGGTGTCTGCGACAGTATAAAAACGTCTTCTCCCCTATAGAAAAGGTGTCTCCGACACTATAAAACGTCTTCTCCCTATAGAAAAGGTGTCTCCGACACTATAAAACGTCTTCTTTCCTATAGAAAAGGTGTCTCCGACACTATAAAACGTCTTCTCCCCTATAGAAAAGGTGTCTCCGACACTATAAAACGTCTTCTCTCCTATAGAAAAGGTGTCTCCGACACTATAAAACGTCTTCTCTCCTATAGAAAAGGTGTCTCCGACACTATAAAACGTCTTCTCCCCTATAGAAAAGGTGTCTGCGACAGTATAAAACGTCTTCTCCCCTATAGAAAAGGTGTCTGCGACAGTATAAAACGTCTTCTCCCCTATAGAAAAGGTGTCTGCGACAGTATAAAACGTCTTCTCTCCTATAGAAAAGGTGTCTCCGACACTATAAAACGTCTTCTCCCCTATAGAAAAGGTGTCTGCGACAGTATAAAACGTCTTCTCCCCTATAGAAAAGGTGTCTGCGACAGTATAAAACGTCTTCTCCCCTATAGAAAAGGTGTCTCCGACACTATAAAACGTCTTCTCCCCTATAGAAAAGGTGTCTCCGACACTATAAAACGTCTTCTCCCCTATAGAAAAGGTGTCTCCGACAGTATAAAACGTCTTCTCCCCTATAGAAAAGGTGTCTCCGACAGTATAAAACGTCTTCTCTCCTATAGAAAAGGTGTCTCCGACACTATAAAACGTCTTCTCCCCTATAGAAAAGGTGTCTGCGACACTATAAAACGTCTTCTCCCCTATAGAAAAGGTGTCTCCGACAGAATAAAACGTCTTCTCCCCTATAGAAAAGGTGTCTCCGACACTATAAAACGTCTTCTCCCCTATAGAAAAGGTGTCTCCGACAGTATAAAACGTCTTCTCCCCTATAGAAAATGTGTCTCCGACAGTATAAAACGTCTTCTCCCCTATAGAAAATGTGTCTCCGACAGTATAAAACGTCTTCTCCCCTATAGAAAAGGTGTCTCCGACACTATAAAACGTCTTCTCCCCTATAGAAAAGGTGTCTGCGACACTATAAAACGTCTTCTCCCCTATAGAAAAGGTGTCTGCGACACTATAAAACGTCTTCTCCCCTATAGAAAAGGTGTCTCCGACACTATAAAACGTCTTCTCCCCTATAGAAAAGGTGTCTCCGACACTATAAAACGTCTTCTCTCCTATAGAAAAGGTGTCTCCGACACTATAAAACGTCTTCTCTCCTATAGAAAAGGTGTCTCCGACACTATAAAACGTCTTCTCCCCTATAGAAAAGGTGTCTGCGACACTATAAAACGTCTTCTCCCCTATAGAAAAGGTGTCTGCGACAGTATAAAACGTCTTCTCCCCTATAGAAAAGGTGTCTCCGACACTATAAAACGTCTTCTCCCCTATAGAAAATGTGTCTCCGACAGTATAAAACGTCTTCTCCCCTATAGAAAATGTGTCTCCGACAGTATAAAACGTCTTCTCCCCTATAGAAAATGTGTCTCCGACAGTATAAAACGTCTTCTCCCCTATAGAAAAGGTGTCTCCGACAGTATAAAACGTCTTCTCCCCTATAGAAAAGGTGTCTGCGACACTATAAAACGTCTTCTCCCCTATAGTAAAGGTGTCTCCGACACTATAAAACGTCTTCTCCCCTATATAAAAGGTGTCTCCGACAGTATAAAACGTCTTCTCCCCTATAGAAAAGGTGTCTGCGACAGTATAAAAGTCTTCTCTCCTATAGAAAAGGTGTCTCCGACACTATAAAACGTCTTCTCTCCTATAGAAAAGGTGTCTCCGACACTATAAAACGTCTTCTCCCCTATAGAAAAGGTGTCTGCGACACTATAAAACGTCTTCTCCCCTATAGAAAAGGTGTCTGCGACAGTATAAAACGTATTCTCCCCTATAGAAAAGGTGTCTCCGACACTATAAAACGTCTTCTCCCCTATAGAAAATGTGTCTCCGACACTATAAAACGTCTTCTCCCCTATAGAAAAGGTGTCTCCGACACTATAAAACGTCTTCTCCCCTATAGAAAAGGTGTCTGCGACACTATAAAACGTCTTCTCCCCTATAGAAAAGGTGTCTGCGACAGTATAAAACGTCTTCTCCCCTATAGAAAAGGTGTCTCCGACACTATAAAACGTCTTCTCCCCTATAGAAAAGGTGTCTCCGACAGTATAAAACGTCTTCTCCCCTATAGAAAAGGTGTCTCCGACACTATAAAACGTCTTCTCCCCTATAGAAAAGGTGTCTCCGACAGTATAAAACGTCTTCTCCCCTATAGAAAAGGTGTCTGCGACAGTATAAAACGTCTTCTCCCCTATAGTAAAGGTGTCTCCGACACTATAAAACGTCTTCTCCCCTATATAAAAGGTGTCTCCGACAGTATAAAACGTCTTCTCCCCTATAGAAAAGGTGTCTGCGACAGTATAAAACGTCTTCTCCCCTATAGAAAAGGTGTCTCCGACACTATAAAACGTCTTCTCCCCTATAGAAAAGGTGTCTCCGACACTATAAAACGTCTTCTCTCGTATGGAAAAGGTGTCTCCGACAGTATAAAACGTCTTCTCTCGTATAGAAAAGGTGTCTCCGACAGTATAAAACGTCTTCTCCCCTATAGAAAAGGTGTCTGCGACACTATAAAACGTCTTCTCCCCTATAGAAAAGGTGTCTCCGACAGTATAAAACGTCATCTCCCCTATAGAAAAGGTGTCTGCGACACTATAAAACGTCTTCTCCCCTATAGAAAAGGTGTTTCCGACAGTATAAAACGTCTTCTCCCCTATAGAAAAGGTGTCTGCGACAGTATAAAACGTCTTCTCCCCTATAGAAAAGGTGTCTCCGACACTATAAAACGTCTTCTCTCGTATAGAAAAGGTGTCTCCGACAGTATAAAACGTCTTCTCTCCTATAGAAAAGGTGTCTCCGACACTATAAAACGTCTTCTCTCCTATAGAAAAGGTGTCTCCGACACTATAAAACGTCTTCTCCCCTATAGAAAAGGTGTCTGCGACAGTATAAAACGTCTTCTCCCCTATAGAAAAGGTGTCTCCGACACTATAAAACGTCTTCTCTCGTATAGAAAAGGTGTCTCCGACAGTATAAAACGTCTTCTCCCCTATAGAAAAGGTGTCTGCGACAGTATAAAACGTCTTCTCCCCTATAGAAAAGGTGTCTCCTACACTATAAAACGTCTGAAGGTGTCTCCGACAGTATAAAACGTCTTCTCTCCTATAGAAAAGGTGTCTCCGACACTATAAAACGTCTTCTCCCCTATAGAAAAGGTGTCTGCGACAGTATAAAACGTCTTCTCCCCTATAGAAAAGGTGTCTGCGACAGTATAAAACGTCTTCTCCCCTATAGAAAAGGTGTCTGCGACAGTATAAAACGTCTTCTCCCCTATAGAAAAGGTGTCTCCGACACTATAAAACGTCTTCTCCCCTATAGAAAAGGTGTCTCCGACAGTATAAAACGTCTTCTCCCCTATAGAAAAGGTGTCTCCGACAGTATAAAACGTCTTCTCTCCTATAGAAAAGGTGTCTCCGACACTATAAAACGTCTTCTCTCCTATAGAAAAGCTGTCTCCGACACTATAAAACGTCTTCTCCCCTATAGAAAAGGTGTCTGCGACACTATAAAACGTCTTCTCCCCTATAGAAAAGGTGTCTCCGACAGAATAAAACGTCTTCTCCCCTATAGAAAAGGTGTCTCCGACAGTATAAAACGTCTTCTCCCCTATAGAAAAGGTGTCTCCGACAGTATAAAACGTCTTCTCTCCTATAGAAAAGGTGTCTCCGACACTATAAAACGTCTTCTCTCCTATAGAAAAGCTGTCTCCGACACTATAAAACGTCTTCTCCCCTATAGAAAAGGTGTCTGCGACAGTATAAAACGTCTTCTCCCCTATAGAAAAGGTGTCTCCGACACTATAAAACGTCTTCTCCCCTATAGAAAAGGTGTCTGCGACACTATAAAACGTCTTCTCCCCTATAGAAAAGGTGTCTGCGACACTATAAAACGTCTTCTCCCCTATAGAAAAGGTGTCTCCGACACTATAAAACGTCTTCTCCCCTATAGAAAAGGTGTCTCCGACACTATAAAACGTCTTCTCTCCTATAGAAAAGGTGTCTCCGACACTATAAAACGTCTTCTCTCCTATAGAAAAGGTGTCTCCGACACTATAAAACGTCTTCTCCCCTATAGAAAAGGTGTCTGCGACACTATAAAACGTCTTCTCCCCTATAGAAAAGGTGTCTGCGACAGTATAAAACGTCTTCTCCCCTATAGAAAAGGTGTCTCCGACACTATAAAACGTCTTCTCCCCTATAGAAAATGTGTCTCCGACAGTATAAAACGTCTTCTCCCCTATAGAAAATGTGTCTCCGACAGTATAAAACGTCTTCTCCCCTATAGAAAATGTGTCTCCGACAGTATAAAACGTCTTCTCCCCTATAGAAAAGGTGTCTCCTACACTATAAAACGTCTGAAGGTGTCTCCGACAGTATAAAACGTCTTCTCTCCTATAGAAAAGGTGTCTCCGACACTATAAAACGTCTTCTCCCCTATAGAAAAGGTGTCTGCGACAGTATAAAACGTCTTCTCCCCTATAGAAAAGGTGTCTGCGACAGTATAAAACGTCTTCTCCCCTATAGAAAAGGTGTCTGCGACAGTATAAAACGTCTTCTCCCCTATAGAAAAGGTGTCTCCGACACTATAAAACGTCTTCTCCCCTATAGAAAAGGTGTCTCCGACAGTATAAAACGTCTTCTCCCCTATAGAAAAGGTGTCTCCGACAGTATAAAACGTCTTCTCTCCTATAGAAAAGGTGTCTCCGACACTATAAAACGTCTTCTCTCCTATAGAAAAGCTGTCTCCGACACTATAAAACGTCTTCTCCCCTATAGAAAAGGTGTCTGCGACACTATAAAACGTCTTCTCCCCTATAGAAAAGGTGTCTCCGACAGAATAAAACGTCTTCTCCCCTATAGAAAAGGTGTCTCCGACACTATAAAACGTCTTCTCCCCTATAGAAAAGGTGTCTCCGACAGTATAAAACGTCTTCTCCCCTATAGAAAATGTGTCTCCGACAGTATAAAACGTCTTCTCCCCTATAGAAAAGGTGTCTCCGACACTATAAAACGTCTTCTCCCCTATAGAAAAGGTGTCTGCGACACTATAAAACGTCTTCTCCCCTATAGAAAAGGTGTCTGCGACACTATAAAACGTCTTCTCCCCTATAGAAAAGGTGTCTCCGACACTATAAAACGTCTTCTCCTCTCCTATAGAAAAGGTGTCTCCGACACTATAAAACGTCTTCTCTCCTATAGAAAAGGTGTCTCCGACACTATAAAACGTCTTCTCCCCTATAGAAAAGGTGTCTGCGACACTATAAAACGTCTTCTCCCCTATAGAAAAGGTGTCTGCGACAGTATAAAACGTCTTCTCCCCTATAGAAAAGGTGTCTCCGACACTATAAAACGTCTTCTCCCCTATAGAAAATGTGTCTCCGACAGTATAAAACGTCTTCTCCCCTATAGAAAATGTGTCTCCGACAGTATAAAACGTCTTCTCCCCTATAGAAAATGTGTCTCCGACAGTATAAAACGTCTTCTCCCCTATAGAAAAGGTGTCTCCGACAGTATAAAACGTCTTCTCCCCTATAGAAAAGGTGTCTGCGACACTATAAAACGTCTTCTCCCCTATAGTAAAGGTGTCTCCGACACTATAAAACGTCTTCTCCCCTATATAAAAGGTGTCTCCGACAGTATAAAACGTCTTCTCCCCTATAGAAAAGGTGTCTGCGACAGTATAAAAGTCTTCTCTCCTATAGAAAAGGTGTCTCCGACACTATAAAACGTCTTCTCTCCTATAGAAAAGGTGTCTCCGACACTATAAAACGTCTTCTCCCCTATAGAAAAGGTGTCTGCGACACTATAAAACGTCTTCTCCCCTATAGAAAAGGTGTCTGCGACAGTATAAAACGTATTCTCCCCTATAGAAAAGGTGTCTCCGACACTATAAAACGTCTTCTCCCCTATAGAAAATGTGTCTCCGACAGTATAAAACGTCTTCTCCCCTATAGAAAAGGTGTCTCCGACACTATAAAACGTCTTCTCCCCTATAGAAAAGGTGTCTGCGACACTATAAAACGTCTTCTCCCCTATAGAAAAGGTGTCTGCGACAGTATAAAACGTCTTCTCCCCTATAGAAAAGGTGTCTCCGACACTATAAAACGTCTTCTCCCCTATAGAAAATGTGTCTCCGACAGTATAAAACGTCTTCTCCCCTATAGAAAAGGTGTCTCCGACACTATAAAACGTCTTCTCCCCTATAGAAAAGGTGTCTCCGACAGTATAAAACGTCTTCTCCCCTATAGAAAAGGTGTCTGCGACAGTATAAAACGTCTTCTCCCCTATAGTAAAGGTGTCTCCGACACTATAAAACGTCTTCTCCCCTATATAAAAGGTGTCTCCGACAGTATAAAACGTCTTCTCCCCTATAGAAAAGGTGTCTGCGACAGTATAAAACGTCTTCTCCCCTATAGAAAAGGTGTCTCCGACACTATAAAACGTCTTCTCCCCTATAGAAAAGGTGTCTCCGACACTATAAAACGTCTTCTCTCGTATGGAAAAGGTGTCTCCGACAGTATAAAACGTCTTCTCTCGTATAGAAAAGGTGTCTCCGACAGTATAAAACGTCTTCTCCCCTATAGAAAAGGTGTCTGCGACACTATAAAACGTCTTCTCCCCTATAGAAAAGGTGTCTCCGACAGTATAAAACGTCATCTCCCCTATAGAAAAGGTGTCTGCGACACTATAAAACGTCTTCTCCCCTATAGAAAAGGTGTTTCCGACAGTATAAAACGTCTTCTCCCCTATAGAAAAGGTGTCTGCGACAGTATAAAACGTCTTCTCCCCTATAGAAAAGGTGTCTCCTACACTATAAAACGTCTGAAGGTGTCTCCGACAGTATAAAACGTCTTCTCTCCTATAGAAAAGGTGTCTCCGACACTATAAAACGTCTTCTCCCCTATAGAAAAGGTGTCTGCGACAGTATAAAACGTCTTCTCCCCTATAGAAAAGGTGTCTCCGACACTATAAAACGTCTTCTCTCGTATAGAAAAGGTGTCTCCGACAGTATAAAACGTCTTCTCTCCTATAGAAAAGGTGTCTCCGACACTATAAAACGTCTTCTCTCCTATAGAAAAGCTGTCTCCGACACTATAAAACGTCTTCTCCCCTATAGTAATGGTGTCTGCGACAGTATAAAACGTCTTCTCCCCTATAGAAAAGGTGTCTCCGACACTATAAAACGTCTTCCCCCTATAGAAAATATGTCTCCGACAGTATAAAACGTCTTCTCCCCTATAGAAAAGGTGTCTCCGACACTATAAAACGTCTTCTCTCCTATAGAAAAGGTGTCTCCGACACTATAAAACGTCTTCTCCCCTATAGTAATGGTGTCTGCGACAGTATAAAACGTCTTCTCCCCTATAGAAAAGGTGTCTCCGACAGTATAAAACGTCTTCTCCCCTATAGAAAAGGTGTCTCCGACAGTATAAAACGTCTTCTCTCCTATAGAAAAGGTGTCTCCGACACTATAAAACGTCTTCTCTCCTATAGAAAAGCTGTCTCCGACACTATAAAACGTCTTCTCCCCTATAGAAAAGGTGTCTGCGACACTATAAAACGTCTTCTCCCCTATAGAAAAGGTGTCTCCGACAGAATAAAACGTCTTCTCCCCTATAGAAAAGGTGTCTCCGACACTATAAAACGTCTTCTCCCCTATAGAAAAGGTGTCTCCGACAGTATAAAACGTCTTCTCCCCTATAGAAAATGTGTCTCCGACAGTATAAAACGTCTTCTCCCCTATAGAAAAGGTGTCTCCGACACTATAAAACGTCTTCTCCCCTATAGAAAAGGTGTCTCCGACACTATAAAACGTCTTCTCCCCTATAGAAAAGGTGTCTGCGACACTATAAAACGTCTTCTCCCCTATAGAAAAGGTGTCTCCGACACTATAAAACGTCTTCTCCCCTATAGAAAAGGTGTCTCCGACACTATAAAACGTCTTCTCCCCTATAGAAAAGGTGTCTCCGACACTATAAAACGTCTTCTCTCCTATAGAAAAGGTGTCTCCGACACTATAAAACGTCTTCTCTCCTATAGAAAAGGTGTCTCCGACACTATAAAACGTCTTCTCCCCTATAGAAAAGGTGTCTGCGACACTATAAAACGTCTTCTCCCCTATAGAAAAGGTGTCTGCGACAGTATAAAACGTCTTCTCCCCTATAGAAAAGGTGTCTCCGACACTATAAAACGTCTTCTCCCCTATAGAAAATGTGTCTCCGACAGTATAAAACGTCTTCTCCCCTATAGAAAATGTGTCTCCGACAGTATAAAACGTCTTCTCCCCTATAGAAAATGTGTCTCCGACAGTATAAAACGTCTTCTCCCCTATAGAAAAGGTGTCTCCGACAGTATAAAACGTCTTCTCCCCTATAGAAAAGGTGTCTGCGACACTATAAAACGTCTTCTCCCCTATAGTAAAGGTGTCTCCGACACTATAAAACGTCTTCTCCCCTATATAAAAGGTGTCTCCGACAGTATAAAACGTCTTCTCCCCTATAGAAAAGGTGTCTGCGACAGTATAAAAGTCTTCTCTCCTATAGAAAAGGTGTCTCCGACACTATAAAACGTCTTCTCTCCTATAGAAAAGGTGTCTCCGACACTATAAAACGTCTTCTCCCCTATAGAAAAGGTGTCTGCGACACTATAAAACGTCAAAGGGGGTTTCCCCTATGAAGGTGTGTCTGCGACAGTATAAAACGTATTCTCCCCTATAGAAAAGGTGTCTGCGACACTATAAACAGTCTTCTCCCCTATAGAAAAGTGTCTCCGACAGTATAAACGTCTTCTCCCTATAGAAAATGTGTCTCCGACACTATAAAACGTCTTCTCCCCTATAGAAAAGGTGTCTGCGACAGTATAAAACGTCTTCTCCCCTATAGAAAAGGTGTCTCCGACACTATAAAACGTCTTCTCCCCTATAGAAATGTGTCTCCGACAGATATAAACGTCTTCTCCCCTATAGAAAAGGTGTCTCCGACACTAAAAACGTCTTCTCCCCTATAGAAAAGGTGTCTCCGACAGTATAAAACGTCTTCTCCCTATAGAAAAGGTGTCTGCGACAGTATAAAACGTCTTCTCCCCTATAGTAAAGGTGTCTCCGACCCTATAAAACGTCTTCTCCCCTATATAAAAGGTGTCTCCGACAGTATAAAACGTCTTCTCCCCTATAGAAAAGGTGTCTGCGACAGTATAAAACGTCTTCTCCCCTATAGAAAAGGTGTCTCCGACACTATAAAACGTCTTCTCCCCTATAGAAAAGGTGTCTCCGACACTATAAAACGTCTTCTCTCGTATGGAAAAGGTGTCTCCGACAGTATAAAACGTCTTCTCTCGTATAGAAAAGGTGTCTCCGACAGTATAAAACGTCTTCTCCCCTATAGAAAAGGTGTCTGCGACACTATAAAACGTCTTCTCCCCTATAGAAAAGGTGTCTCCGACAGTATAAAACGTCATCTCCCCTATAGAAAAGGTGTCTGCGACACTATAAAACGTCTTCTCCCCTATAGAAAAGGTGTTTCCGACAGTATAAAACGTCTTCTCCCCTATAGAAAAGGTGTCTGCGACAGTATAAAACGTCTTCTCCCCTATAGAAAAGGTGTCTCCGACACTATAAAACGTCTTCTCTCGTATAGAAAAGGTGTCTCCGACAGTATAAAACGTCTTCTCTCCTATAGAAAAGGTGTCTCCGACACTATAAAACGTCTTCTCTCCTATAGAAAAGGTGTCTCCGACACTATAAAACGTCTTCTCCCCTATAGAAAAGGTGTCTGCGACAGTATAAAACGTCTTCTCCCCTATAGAAAAGGTGTCTCCGACACTATAAAACGTCTTCTCTCGTATAGAAAAGGTGTCTCCGACAGTATAAAACGTCTTCTCCCCTATAGAAAAGGTGTCTGCGACAGTATAAAACGTCTTCTCCCCTATAGAAAAGGTGTCTCCTACACTATAAAACGTCTGAAGGTGTCTCCGACACTATAAAACGTCTTCTCCCTATAGAAAAGGTGTCTGCGACAGTATAAAACGTCTTCTCCCCTATAGAAAAGGTGTCTGCGACAGTATAAAACGTCTTCTCCCCTATAGAAAAGGTGTCTGCGACAGTATAAAACGTCTTCTCCCCTATAGAAAAGGTGTCTCCGACACTATAAAACGTCTTCTCCCCTATAGAAAAGGTGTCTCCGACAGTATAAAACGTCTTCTCCCCTATAGAAAAGGTGTCTCCGACAGTATAAAACGTCTTCTCTCCTATAGAAAAGGTGTCTCCTACACTATAAAACGTCTGAAGGTGTCTCCGACAGTATAAAACGTCTTCTCTCCTATAGAAAAGGTGTCTCCGACACTATAAAACGTCTTCTCCCCTATAGAAAAGGTGTCTGCGACAGTATAAAACGTCTTCTCCCCTATAGAAAAGGTGTCTGCGACAGTATAAAACGTCTTCTCCCCTATAGAAAAGGTGTCTGCGACAGTATAAAACGTCTTCTCCCCTATAGAAAAGGTGTCTCCGACACTATAAAACGTCTTCTCCCCTATAGAAAAGGTGTCTCCGACAGTATAAAACGTCTTCTCCCCTATAGAAAAGGTGTCTCCGACAGTATAAAACGTCTTCTCTCCTATAGAAAAGGTGTCTCCGACACTATAAAACGTCTTCTCTCCTATAGAAAAGCTGTCTCCGACACTATAAAACGTCTTCTCCCCTATAGAAAAGGTGTCTGCGACAGTATAAAACGTCTTCTCCCCTATAGAAAAGGTGTCTGCGACAGTATAAAACGTCTTCTCCCCTATAGAAAAGGTGTCTCCGACACTATAAAACGTCTTCTCCCCTATAGAAAAGGTGTCTCCGACAGTATAAAACGTCTTCTCCCCTATAGAAAAGGTGTCTCCGACAGTATAAAACGTCTTCTCTCCTATAGAAAAGGTGTCTCCGACACTATAAAACGTCTTCTCTCCTATAGAAAAGCTGTCTCCGACACTATAAAACGTCTTCTCCCCTATAGAAAAGGTGTCTGCGACACTATAAAACGTCTTCTCCCCTATAGAAAAGGTGTCTCCGACAGAATAAAACGTCTTCTCCCCTATAGAAAAGGTGTCTCCGACACTATAAAACGTCTTCTCCCCTATAGAAAAGGTGTCTCCGACAGTATAAAACGTCTTCTCCCCTATAGAAAATGTGTCTCCGACAGTATAAAACGTCTTCTCCCCTATAGAAAAGGTGTCTCCGACACTATAAAACGTCTTCTCCCCTATAGAAAAGGTGTCTGCGACAGTATAAAACGTCTTCTCCCCTATAGAAAAGGTGTCTCCGACACTATAAAACGTCTTCTCTCGTATAGAAAAGGTGTCTCCGACAGTATAAAACGTCTTCTCCCCTATAGAAAAGGTGTCTCCGACACTATAAAACGTCTTCTCCCCTATAGAAAATGTGTCTCCGACACTATAGAACGTCTTCTCTCCTATAGAAAAGGTGTCTCCGACACTATAAAACGTCTTCTCCCCTATAGAAAAGGTGTCTGCGACACTATAAAACGTCTTCTCCCCTATAGAAAAGGTGTCTGCGACAGTATAAAACGTCTTCTCCCCTATAGAAAATGTGTCTCCGACAGTATAAAACGTCTTCTCCCCTATAGAAAATGTGTCTCCGACAGTATAAAACGTCTTCTCCCCTATAGAAAATGTGTCTCCGACAGTATAAAACGTCTTCTCCCCTATAGAAAAGGTGTCTCCGACAGTATAAAACGTCTTCTCCCCTATAGAAAAGGTGTCTGCGACACTATAAAACGTCTTCTCCCCTATAGTAAAGGTGTCTCCGACACTATAAAACGTCTTCTCCCCTATATAAAAGGTGTCTCCGACAGTATAAAACGTCTTCTCCCCTATAGAAAAGGTGTCTGCGACAGTATAAAAGTCTTCTCTCCTATAGAAAAGGTGTCTCCGACACTATAAAACGTCTTCTCTCCTATAGAAAAGGTGTCTCCGACACTATAAAACGTCTTCTCCCCTATAGAAAAGGTGTCTGCGACACTATAAAACGTCTTCTCCCCTATAGAAAAGGTGTCTGCGACAGTATAAAACGTATTCTCCCCTATAGAAAAGGTGTCTCCGACACTATAAAACGTCTTCTCCCCTATAGAAAATGTGTCTCCGACAGTATAAAACGTCTTCTCCCCTATAGAAAAGGTGTCTCCGACACTATAAAACGTCTTCTCCCCTATAGAAAAGGTGTCTGCGACACTATAAAACGTCTTCTCCCCTATAGAAAAGGTGTCTGCGACAGTATAAAACGTCTTCTCCCCTATAGAAAAGGTGTCTCCGACACTATAAAACGTCTTCTCCCCTATAGAAAATGTGTCTCCGACAGTATAAAACGTCTTCTCCCCTATAGAAAAGGTGTCTCCGACACTATAAAACGTCTTCTCCCCTATAGAAAAGGTGTCTCCGACAGTATAAAACGTCTTCTCCCCTATAGAAAAGGTGTCTGCGACAGTATAAAACGTCTTCTCCCCTATAGTAAAGGTGTCTCCGACACTATAAAACGTCTTCTCCCCTATATAAAAGGTGTCTCCGACAGTATAAAACGTCTTCTCCCCTATAGAAAAGGTGTCTGCGACAGTATAAAACGTCTTCTCCCCTATAGAAAAGGTGTCTCCGACACTATAAAACGTCTTCTCCCCTATAGAAAAGGTGTCTCCGACACTATAAAACGTCTTCTCTCGTATGGAAAAGGTGTCTCCGACAGTATAAAACGTCTTCTCTCGTATAGAAAAGGTGTCTCCGACAGTATAAAACGTCTTCTCCCCTATAGAAAAGGTGTCTGCGACACTATAAAACGTCTTCTCCCCTATAGAAAAGGTGTCTCCGACAGTATAAAACGTCATCTCCCCTATAGAAAAGGTGTCTGCGACACTATAAAACGTCTTCTCCCCTATAGAAAAGGTGTTTCCGACAGTATAAAACGTCTTCTCCCCTATAGAAAAGGTGTCTGCGACAGTATAAAACGTCTTCTCCCCTATAGAAAAGGTGTCTCCTACACTATAAAACGTCTGAAGGTGTCTCCGACAGTATAAAACGTCTTCTCTCCTATAGAAAAGGTGTCTCCGACACTATAAAACGTCTTCTCCCCTATAGAAAAGGTGTCTGCGACAGTATAAAACGTCTTCTCCCCTATAGAAAAGGTGTCTCCGACACTATAAAACGTCTTCTCTCGTATAGAAAAGGTGTCTCCGACAGTATAAAACGTCTTCTCTCCTATAGAAAAGGTGTCTCCGACACTATAAAACGTCTTCTCTCCTATAGAAAAGGTGTCTCCGACACTATAAAACGTCTTCTCTCCTATAGAAAAGGTGTCTCCGACACTATAAAACGTCTTCCCCCTATAGAAAATATGTCTCCGACAGTATAAAACGTCTTCTCCCCTATAGAAAAGGTGTCTCCGACACTATAAAACGTCTTCTCTCCTATAGAAAAGGTGTCTCCGACACTATAAAACGTCTTCTCCCCTATAGTAATGGTGTCTGCGACAGTATAAAACGTCTTCTCCCCTATAGAAAAGGTGTCTCCGACACTATAAAACGTCTTCTCCCCTATAGAAAATATGTCTCCGACAGTATAAAACGTCTTCTCCCCTATAGAAAAGGTGTCTCCGACACTATAAAACGTCTTCTCCCCTATAGAAAAGGTGTCTCCGACACTATAAAACGTCTTCTCTCGTATAGAAAAGGTGTCTGCGACAGTATAAAACGTCTTCTCTCCTATAGAAAAGGTGTCTCCGACACTATAAAACGTCTTCTCCCCTATAGAAAAGGTGTCTGCGACACTATAAAACGTCTTCTCCCCTATAGAAAAGGTGTCTCCGACACTATAAAACGTCTTCTCCCCTATAGAAAATGTGTCTCCGACAGTATAAAACGTCTTCTCCCCTATAGAAAAGGTGTCTCCGACACTATAAAACGTCTTCTCTCCTATAGAAAATGTGTCTCCGACACTATAAAACGTCTTCTCCCCTATAGAAAAGGTGTCTGCGACAGTATAAAACGTCTTCTCCCCTATAGAAAAGGTGTCTGCGACAGTATAAAACGTCTTCTCCCCTATAGAAAAGGTGTCTCCGACACTATAAAACGTCTTCTCCCCTATAGAAAAGGTGTCTCCGACACTATAAAACGTCTTCTCCCCTATAGAAAATGTGTCTCCGACAGTATAAAACGTCTTCTCCCCTATAGAAAAGGTGTCTCCGACACTATAAAACGTCTTCTCCCCTATAGAAAAGGTGTCTCCGACACTATAAAACGTCTTCTCTCCTATAGAAAAGGTGTCTCCGACAGTATAAAACGTCTTCTCCCCTATAGAAAAGGTGTCTGCGACAGTATAAAACGTCTTCTCCCCTATAGAAAATGTGTCTCCGACAGTATAAAACGTCTTCTCCCCTATAGAAAAGGTGTCTCCGACACTATAAAACGTCTTCTCTCCTATAGAAAAGGTGTCTCCGACAGTATAAAACGTCTTCTCCCCTATAGAAAATGTGTCTCCGACAGTATAAAACGTCTTCTCCCCTATAGAAAAGGTGTCTCCGACACTATAAAACGTCTTCTCCCCTATAGAAAAGGTGTCTCCGACACTATAAAACGTCTTCTCCCCTATAGAAAAGGTGTCTCCGACACTATAAAACGTCATCTCCCCTATAGAAAATGTGTCTCCGACAGTATAAAACGTCTTCTCCCTATAGAAAAGGTGTCTCCGACACTATAAAACGTCTTCTCCCCTATAGAAAAGGTGTCTCCGACACTATAAAACGTTTTCTCTCCTATAGAAAAGGTGTCTGCGACACTATAAAACGTCTTCTCCCCTATAGAAAAGGTGTCTGCGACAGTATAAAACGTCTTCTCCCCTATAGAAAAGGTGTCTCCGACACTATAAAACGTCTTCTCTCGTATAGAAAAGGTGTCTCCGACAGTATAAAACGTCTTCTCCCCTATAGAAAAGGTGTCTCCGACACTATAAAACGTCTTCTCCCCTATAGAAAATGTGTCTCCGACACTATAGAACGTCTTCTCTCCTATAGAAAAGGTGTCTCCGACACTATAAAACGTCTTCTCCCCTATAGAAAAGGTGTCTCCGACACTATAAAACGTCTTCTCCCCTATAGAAAATATGTCTCCGACAGTATAAAACGTCTTCTCCCCTATAGAAAAGGTGTCTCCGACACTATAAAACGTCTTCTCCCCTATAGAAAAGGTGTCTCCGACACTATAAAACGTCTTCTCTCGTATAGAAAAGGTGTCTGCGACAGTATAAAACGTCTTCTCTCCTATAGAAAAGGTGTCTCCGACACTATAAAACGTCTTCTCCCCTATAGAAAAGGTGTCTGCGACACTATAAAACGTCTTCTCCCCTATAGAAAAGGTGTCTCCGACACTATAAAACGTCTTCTCCCCTATAGAAAATGTGTCTCCGACAGTATAAAACGTCTTCTCCCCTATAGAAAAGGTGTCTCCGACACTATAAAACGTCTTCTCTCCTATAGAAAATGTGTCTCCGACACTATAAAACGTCTTCTCCCCTATAGAAAAGGTGTCTGCGACAGTATAAAACGTCTTCTCCCCTATAGAAAAGGTGTCTGCGACAGTATAAAACGTCTTCTCCCCTATAGAAAAGGTGTCTCCGACACTATAAAACGTCTTCTCCCCTATAGAAAAGGTGTCTCCGACACTATAAAACGTCTTCTCCCCTATAGAAAATGTGTCTCCGACAGTATAAAACGTCTTCTCCCCTATAGAAAAGGTGTCTCCGACACTATAAAACGTCTTCTCTCCTATAGAAAAGGTGTCTCCGACAGTATAAAACGTCTTCTCCCCTATAGAAAAGGTGTCTGCGACAGTATAAAACGTCTTCTCCCCTATAGAAAATGTGTCTCCGACAGTATAAAACGTCTTCTCCCCTATAGAAAAGGTGTCTCCGACACTATAAAACGTCTTCTCTCCTATAGAAAAGGTGTCTCCGACAGTATAAAACGTCTTCTCCCCTATAGAAAATGTGTCTCCGACAGTATAAAACGTCTTCTCCCCTATAGAAAAGGTGTCTCCGACACTATAAAACGTCTTCTCCCCTATAGAAAAGGTGTCTCCGACACTATAAAACGTCTTCTCCCCTATAGAAAAGGTGTCTCCGACACTATAAAACGTCATCTCCCCTATAGAAAATGTGTCTCCGACAGTATAAAACGTCTTCTCCCTATAGAAAAGGTGTCTCCGACACTATAAAACGTCTTCTCCCCTATAGAAAAGGTGTCTCCGACACTATAAAACGTCTTCTCTCCTATAGAAAAGGTGTCTGCGACACTATAAAACGTCTTCTCCCCTATAGAAAAGGTGTCTGCGACAGTATAAAACGTCTTCTCCCCTATAGAAAAGGTGTCTCCGACACTATAAAACGTCTTCTCTCGTATAGAAAAGGTGTCTCCGACAGTATAAAACGTCTTCTCCCCTATAGAAAATGTGTCTCCGACACTATAGAACGTCTTCTCTCCTATAGAAAAGGTGTCTCCGACACTATAAAACGTCTTCTCCCCTATAGAAAAGGTGTCTGCGACACTATAAAACGTCTTCTCCCCTATAGAAAAGGTGTCTGCGACAGTATAAAACGTCTTCTCCCCTATAGAAAAGGTGTCTGCGACAGTATAAAACGTCTTCTCCCCTATAGAAAAGGTGTCTCCGACACTATAAAACGTCTTCTCCCCTATAGAAAATGTGTCTCCGACAGTATAAAACGTCTTCTCCCCTATAGAAAAGGTGTCTCCGACACTATAAAACGTCTTCTCCCCTATAGAAAAGGTGTCTCCGACAGTATAAAACGTCTTCTCCCCTATAGAAAAGGTGTCTGCGACACTATAAAACGTCTTCTCCCCTATAGTAAAGGTGTCTCCGACACTATAAAACGTCTTCTCCCCTATATAAAAGGTGTCTCCGACAGTATAAAACGTCTTCTCCCCTATAGAAAAGGTGTCTGCGACAGTATAAAAGTCTTCTCTCCTATAGAAAAGGTGTCTCCGACACTATAAAACGTCTTCTCTCCTATAGAAAAGGTGTCTCCGACACTATAAAACGTCTTCTCCCCTATAGAAAAGGTGTCTGCGACACTATAAAACGTCTTCTCCCCTATAGAAAAGGTGTCTGCGACAGTATAAAACGTCTTCTCCCCTATAGAAAAGGTGTCTCCGACACTATAAAACGTCTTCTCCCCTATAGAAAATGTGTCTCCGACAGTATAAAACGTCTTCTCCCCTATAGAAAAGGTGTCTCCGACACTATAAAACGTCTTCTCCCCTATAGAAAAGGTGTCTCCGACAGTATAAAACGTCTTCTCCCCTATAGAAAAGGTGTCTGCGACACTATAAAACGTCTTCTCCCCTATAGAAAAGGTGTTTCCGACAGTATAAAACGTCTTCTCCCCTATAGTAATGGTGTCTGCGACAGTATAAAACGTCTTCTCCCCTATAGAAAAGGTGTCTCCGACACTATAAAACGTCTTCTCCCCTATAGAAAATGTGTCTCCGACAGTATAAAACGTCTTCTCCCCTATAGAAAAGGTGTCTCCGACACTATAAAACGTCTTCTCCCCTATAGAAAAGGTGTCTCCGACACTATAAAACGTCTTCTCCCCTATAGAAAAGGTGTCTCCGACACTATAAAACGTCTTCTCTCGTATAGAAAAGGTGTCTCCGACAGTATAAAACGTCTTCTCTCGTATAGAAAAGGTGTCTGCGACAGTATAAAACGTCTTCTCCCCTATAGAAAAGGTGTCTGCGACACTATAAAACGTCTTCTCTCGTATAGAAAAGGTGTCTCCGACAGTATAAAACGTCTTCTCTCGTATAGAAAAGGTGTCTCCGACAGTATAAAACGTCTTCTCTCCTATAGAAAAGGTGTCTGCGACAGTATAAAACGTCTTCTCCCCTATAGAAAAGGTGTCTCCGACAGTATAAAACGTCTTCTCCCCTATAGAAAAGGTGTCTGCGACAGTATAAAACGTCTTCTCCCCTATAGAAAAGGTGTCTCCGACACTATAAAACGTCTTCTCCCCTATAGAAAAGGTGTCTCCGACACTATAAAACGTCTTCTCCCCTATAGAAAATGTGTCTCCGACAGTATAAAACGTCTTCTCCCCTATAGAAAAGGTGTCTCCGACACTATAAAACGTCTTCTCCCCTATAGAAAAGGTGTCTGCGACACTATAAAACGTCTTCTCCCCTATAGAAAAGGTGTCTGCGACAGTATAAAACGTCTTCTCCCCTATAGAAAAGGTGTCTCCGACACTATAAAACGTCTTCTCCCCTATAGAAAATGTGTCTCCGACAGTATAAAACGTCTTCTCCCCTATAGAAAAGGTGTCTCCGACACTATAAAACGTCTTCTCCCCTATAGAAAAGGTGTCTCCGACAGTATAAAACGTCTTCTCCCCTATAGAAAAGGTGTCTGCGACAGTATAAAACGTCTTCTCTCCTATAGTAAAGGTGTCTCCGACACTATAAAACGTCTTCTCCCCTATATAAAAGGTGTCTCCGACAGTATAAAACGTCTTCTCCCCTATAGAAAAGGTGTCTCCGACACTATAAAACGTCTTCTCCCCTATAGAAAATGTGTCTCCGACAGTATAAAACGTCTTCTCCCCTATAGAAAAGGTGTCTCCGACACTATAAAACGTCTTCTCCCCTATAGAAAAGGTGTCTCCGACAGTATAAAACGTCTTCTCCCCTATAGAAAAGGTGTCTGCGACACTATAAAACGTCTTCTCCCCTATAGTAAAGGTGTCTCCGACAGTATAAAACGTCTTCTCCCCTATATAAAAGGTGTCTCCGACAGTATAAAACGTCTTCTCCCCTATATAAAAGGTGTCTCCGACAGTATAAAACGTCTTCTCCCCTATAGAAAAGGTGTCTGCGACAGTATAAAACGTCTTCTCTCCTATAGAAAAGGTGTCTCCGACACTATAAAACGTCTTCTCTCCTATAGAAAAGGTGTCTCCGACACTATAAAACTTCTTCTCCCCTATAGAAAAGGTGTCTCCGACACTATAAAACGTCTTCTCCCCTATAGAAAATGTGTCTCCGACAGTATAAAACGTCTTCTCCCCTATAGAAAAGGTGTCTCCGACACTATAAAACGTCTTCTCCCCTATAGAAAAGGTGTCTCCGACAGTATAAAACGTCTTCTCCCCTATAGAAAAGGTGTCTGCGACACTATAAAACGTCTTCTCCCCTATAGTAAAGGTGTCTCCGACAGTATAAAACGTCTTCTCCCCTATATAAAAGGTGTCTCCGACAGTATAAAACGTCTTCTCCCCTATATAAAAGGTGTCTCCGACAGTATAAAACGTCTTCTCCCCTATAGAAAAGGTGTCTGCGACAGTATAAAACGTCTTCTCTCCTATAGAAAAGGTGTCTCCGACACTATAAAACGTCTTCTCTCCTATAGAAAAGGTGTCTCCGACACTATAAAACGTCTTCTCCCCTATAGAAAAGGTGTCTCCGACACTATAAAACGTCTTCTCCCCTATAGAAAAGGTGTCTGCGACAGTATAAAACGTCTTCTCCCCTATAGAAAAGGTGTCTCCGACACTATAAAACGTCTTCTCCCCTATAGAAAATGTGTCTCCGACAGTATAAAACGTCTTCTCCCCTATAGAAAAGGTGTCTCCGACACTATAAAACGTCTTCTCCCCTATAGAAAAGGTGTCTGCGACAGTATAAAACGTCTTCTCCCCTATAGAAAAGGTGTCTCCGACACTATAAAACGTCTTCTCCCCTATAGAAAAGGTGTCTGTGACACTATAAAACGTCTTCTCCCCTATAGTAATGGTGTCTGCGACAGTATAAAACGTCTTCTTCCCTATAGAAAAGGTGTCTCCGACACTATAAAACGTCTTCTCCACTATAGAAAATGTGTCTCCGACAGTATAAAACGTCTTCTCCCCTATAGAAAAGGTGTCTCCGACACTATAAAACGTCTTCTCCCCTATAGAAAAGGTGTCTCCGACAGTATAAAACGTCTTCTCCCCTATAGAAAAGGTGTCTGCGACAGTATAAAACGTCTTCTCCCCTATAGTAAAGGTGTCTGCGACAGTATAAAACGTCTTCTCCCCTATAGAAAAGGTGTCTCCGACACTATAAAACGTCTTCTCCCCTATAGAAAAGGTGTCTCCGACACTATAAAACGTCTTCTCTCCTATAGAAAAGGTGTCTCCGACACTATAAAACGTCTTCTCCCCTATAGAAAAGGTGTCTGCGACACTATAAAACGTCTTCTCCCCTATAGAAAAGGTGTCTCCGACAGTATAAAACGTCTTCTCCCCTATAGAAAAGGTGTCTCCGACAGTATAAAACGTCTTCTCCCCTATAGAAAAGGTGTCTCCGACAGTATAAAACGTCTTCTCCCCTATAGAAAAGGTGTCTCCGACACTATAAAACGTCTTCTCCCCTATAGAAAAGGTGTCTGTGACACTATAAAACGTCTTCTCCCCTATAGTAATGGTGTCTGCGACAGTATAAAACGTCTTCTCCCCTATAGAAAAGGTGTCTCCGACACTATAAAACGTCTTCTCCCCTATAGAAAATGTGTCTCCGACAGTATAAAACGTCTTCTCCCCTATAGAAAAGGTGTCTCCGACACTATAAAACGTCTTCTCCCCTATAGAAAAGGTGTCTCCGACACTATAAAACGTCTTCTCTCGTATAGAAAAGGTGTCTCCGACAGTATAAAACTTCTTCTCTCGTATAGAAAAGGTGTCTCCGACAGTATAAAACGTCTTCTCCCCTATAGAAAAGGTGTCTCCGACAGTATAAAACGTCTTCTCCCCTATAGAAAAGGTGTCTCCGACAGTATAAAACGTCTTCTCTCGTATAGAAAAGGTGTCTCCGACAGTATAAAACGTCTTCTCTCCTATAGAAAAGGTGTCTGCGACAGTATAAAACGTCTTCTCCCCTATAGAAAAGGTGTCTCCGACACTATAAAACGTCTTCTCCCCTATAGAAAAGGTGTCTCCGACACTATAAAACGTCTTCTCTCGTATAGAAAAGGTGTCTCCGACAGTATAAAACGTCTTCTCTCGTATAGAAAAGGTGTCTCCGACAGTATAAAACGTCTTCTCCCCTATAGAAAAGGTGTCTCCGACAGTATAAAACGTCTTCTCCCCTATAGAAAAGGTGTCTGCGACAGTATAAAACGTCTTCTCCCCTATAGAAAAGGTGTCTCCGACACTATAAAACGTCTTCTCCCCTATAGAAAAGGTGTCTCCGACACTATAAAACGTCTTCTCCCCTATAGAAAATGTGTCTCCGACAGTATAAAACGTCTTCTCCCCTATAGAAAAGGTGTCTCCGACACTATAAAACGTCTTCTCCCCTATAGAAAAGGTGTCTGCGACACTATAAAACGTCTTCTCCCCTATAGAAAAGGTGTCTGCGACAGTATAAAACGTCTTCTCCCCTATAGAAAAGGTGTCTCCGACACTATAAAACGTCTTCTCCCCTATAGAAAATGTGTCTCCGACAGTATAAAACGTCTTCTCCCCTATAGAAAAGGTGTCTCCGACACTATAAAACGTCTTCTCCCCTATAGAAAAGGTGTCTCCGACAGTATAAAACGTCTTCTCCCCTATAGAAAAGGTGTCTGCGACAGTATAAAACGTCTTCTCTCCTATAGTAAAGGTGTCTCCGACACTATAAAACGTCTTCTCCCCTATAGAAAAGGTGTCTCCGACAGTATAAAACGTCTTCTCCCCTATAGAAAAGGTGTCTCCGACACTATAAAACGTCTTCTCCCCTATAGAAAATGTGTCTCCGACAGTATAAAACGTCTTCTCCCCTATAGAAAAGGTGTCTCCGACACTATAAAACGTCTTCTCCCCTATAGAAAAGGTGTCTCCGACAGTATAAAACGTCTTCTCCCCTATAGAAAAGGTGTCTGCGACACTATAAAACGTCTTCTCCCCTATAGTAAAGGTGTCTCCAACACTATAAAACGTCTTCTCCCCTATATAAAAGGTGTCTCCGACAGTATAAAACGTCTTCTCCCCTATAGAAAAGGTGTCTGCGACAGTATAAAACGTCTTCTCTCCTATAGAAAAGGTGTCTCCGACACTATAAAACGTCTTCTCTCCTATAGAAAAGGTGTCTCCGACACTATAAAACGTCTTCTCCCCTATAGAAAAGGTGTCTCCGACACTATAAAACGTCTTCTCCCCTATAGAAAAGGTGTCTGCGACAGTATAAAACGTCTTCTCCCCTATAGAAAAGGTGTCTCCGACACTATAAAACGTCTTCTCCCCTATAGAAAAGGTGTCTGCGACAGTATAAAACGTCTTCTCCCCTATAGAAAAGGTGTCTCCGACACTATAAAACGTCTTCTCCCCTATAGAAAAGGTGTCTCCGACACTATAAAACGTCTTCTCTCGTATAGAAAAGGTGTCTCCGACAGTATAAAACGTCTTCTCTCGTATAGAAAAGGTGTCTCCGACAGTATAAAACGTCTTCTCTCGTATAGAAAAGGTGTCTCCGACAGTATAAAACGTCTTCTCCCCTATAGAAAAGGTGTCTCCGACACTATAAAACGTCTTCTCTCGTATAGTAAAGGTGTCTCCGACACTATAAAACGTCTTCTCCCCTATATAAAAGGTGTCTCCGACAGTATAAAACGTCTTCTCCCCTATAGAAAAGGTGTCTCCGACACTATAAAACGTCTTCTCCCCTATAGAAAAGGTGTCTCCGACACTATAAAACGTCTTCTCTCGTATAGTAAAGGTGTCTCCGACACTATAAAACGTCTTCTCCCCTATATAAAAGGTGTCTCCGACAGTATAAAACGTCTTCTCCCCTATAGAAAAGGTGTCTGCGACAGTATAAAACGTCTTCTCCCCTATAGAAAAGGTGTCTCGGACACTATAAAACGTCTTCTCTCCTATAGAAAATGTGTCTCCGACAGTATAAAACGTCTTCTCCCCTATAGAAAAGGTGTCTGCGACAGTATAAAACGTCTTCTCCCCTATAGAAAAGGTGTCTCCGACAGTATAAAACGTCTTCTCCCCTATAGAAAAGGTGTCTCCGACAGTATAAAACGTCTTCTCTCGTATAGAAAAGGTGTCTCCGACAGTATAAAACGTCTTCTCCCCTATAGAAAAGGTGTCTCCGACACTATAAAACGTCTTCTCCCCTATAGAAAAGGTGTCTCCGACACTATAAAACGTCTTCTCCCCTATAGAAAATGTGTCTCCGACAGTATAAAACGTCTTCTCCCCTATAGAAAAGGTGTCTCCGACACTATAAAACGTCTTCTCCCCTATAGAAAAGGTGTCTCCGACACTATAAAACGTCTTCTCCCCTATAGAAAAGGTGTCTCCGACACTATAAAACGTCTTCTCTCGTATAGAAAAGGTGTCTCCGACAGTATAAAACGTCTTCTCTCGTATAGAAAAGGTGTCTGCGACAGTATAAAACGTCTTCTCCCCTATAGAAAAGGTGTCTGCGACACTATAAAACGTCTTCTCCCCTATAGAAAAGGTGTCTCCGACAGTATAAAACGTCTTCTCTCGTATAGAAAAGGTGTCTCCGACAGTATAAAACGTCTTCTCTCCTATAGAAAAGGTGTCTGCGACAGTATAAAACGTCTTCTCCCCTATAGAAAAGGTGTCTGCGACAGTATAAAACGTCTTCTCCCCTATAGAAAAGGTGTCTCCGACACTATAAAACGTCTTCTCCCCTATAGAAAAGGTGTCTCCGACACTATAAAACGTCTTCTCCCCTATAGAAAATGTGTCTCCGACAGTATAAAACGTCTTCTCCCCTATAGAAAAGGTGTCTCCGACACTATAAAACGTCTTCTCCCCTATAGAAAAGGTGTCTCCGACACTATAAAACGTCTTCTCCCCTATAGAAAAGGTGTCTCCGACAGTATAAAACGTCTTCTCCCCTATAGAAAAGGTGTCTGCGACAGTATAAAACGTCTTCTCCCCTATAGAAAATGTGTCTCCGACAGTATAAAACGTCTTCTCCCCTATAGAAAAGGTGTCTCCGACACTATAAAACGTCTTCTCCCCTATAGAAAAGGTGTCTCCGACACTATAAAACGTCTTCTCTCCTATAGAAAAGGTGTCTCCGACACTATAAAACGTCTTCTCCCCTATAGAAAATGTGTCTCCGACAGTATAAAACGTCTTCTCCCCTATAGAAAAGGTGTCTCCGACACTATAAAACGTCTTCTCCCCTATAGAAAAGGTGTCTCCGACACTACAAAACGTCTTCTCCCCTATAGAAAAGGTGTCTCCGACAGTATAAAACGTCTTCTCCCCTATAGAAAAGGTGTCTGCGACAGTATAAAACGTCTTCTCCCCTATAGAAAAGGTGTCTGCGACAGTATAAAACGTCTTCTC